>JABSTQ010000306.1:0-26930 GCA_013358835.2 Ixodes persulcatus
AGCCCAAGCACGACGGAAAGCACCGAGCGCGTGCTGGAGGCAGGGCATCCGAAAACCAGTACGGGTAGCAAACTGAGGGAGAGGGGGGGACGAGAGCTCGGGGGGACGCCAGACACCAGCTCCGCTCGGGAAGGATTAGTGGGTAGGCGCGCGAAGCATATATAGCGCTTTTTGTCTCTACTCAGTATTAAAACGCGTTTGAACGCAGACGTCGAACGCCGAACGCCGGCGCTTGACGTTCGAGTACGCTTCGAACAGCGAGTGGAGAGAAAAAGGTGGCAAGCTTTGCGTCTACTCACTAGACATTCCAACCGGAGCCCGGCACTCTAGCGACCCCACGCGCTCTCCTAGGCAGGGACAGGAAGTAAACAGGACAAGCCATCCTCTCCCTCAGTTGTTACTCGCATACAACTGTGCGGCAGGTCTGACGGCCGTGCTCACCGGCAGTCGAACACAAAATCCGAAGCTCAACCGCTAGATTAAATGTCGAACGGCGATGCAGGCAGCATTAGAATAAATAAATAAATAAATATTTCTGTTGTCCTTTGGCTCCCTTGTTCCCCTTCTCGGGATTACTATTGTTATTTTTGCCCGGCTCCCGGCACTTCGCATTAATTGCATTAACGTCGTAATAAAACTTACGTTTGGTTTCCATCCAGCGAAGACTTCAATATCCCCATTGCGTTACGAAAATTAATATCGGCGAATTTACGGGCGGTGCTATAATCCTAGACGCAAGCGTATCGCCCGTCTAGCTAGTTAACCGCACCGTTTGATCTGCTTAATTAAAATTAAGCCGAACACGAAGAGGTATTCTACGAGCTGATACCGCACGTATACGATCACGAAGAAACCTGTTCAAATATTAAAAATGACGAAATATCACAGATACAAACGGCAGACCGATAAATCTTTTTACAAAATATTTTCGTCGTGTCCGGACTAACTAAGAAGGTAATTTTAAATTTAAAACCTTACAATATGCATGCTTGGTGTAACCCATAAGATAACGTGTTTTTAAAGTTGACTTGCTTTAGTTTCACGAGGAATTATACTCAGACTTACGTTAATTGAACCTATATTGCTGCACGCCTTCATTGCTCTGTTTGTGTGTTATGCACGCGTACTGTTCTGGCTTGCCGCAATTGCGAGCGAGCGCTGGCTGGACAGTGATTAGCGCGTGTGGACCGTAATTTTTGTAAACTGTGGAAATGTGCACACCCGAAGCGTCAACTGCGAGGCAAGATGGACGCTCTGCGCACAAACGACAGTTTCCGGGAGGGCGCTAGCATCGAGGCACCCTCACCCGAGTAATAGAGCCATTTCTCCTCATCGGGTGTACACTCTAAAAAAAAAGGTGTATTCTTACACCTTCGTTCTATATAATACACCCCAAAATTTGAGTTCGACGGGCAGCGCAATGACGTCAATCTGGCGGTACTAACTTTAACGAGAGGATTAATAGCCGTGGGGTACAACTTATTAAAATAGTTAATATATGTTTTACTGATTACAAAAAAAATAATCAGGATTTTCTTGCCACTACTGCAAAACCTCAGTGTTTTCTTTCTGTGGTTACGTACTTTAGCTATTTAATAAGTCATATAGCACCGTTATCAAGCCTCTCTAAAAATTTAGGGGCGTCTGTTCAACTATAGTGCGCTCTATGTCGAACTAAAGTTTTGGGGTGCTTTATATGGGACAAAAGGGTGTAAGGTGATACCCGTTTTTGAGAGTGTACGGCGTATACTTCAACGTCCTTATGGAGCGGATCGAGCGGCCAAAATATTACATGGAGCCTGGAAGGCGCCTCCGACTAGTGCACGTGTTTAGCGAGTCCTAAAAAGCGGACCCTCGATGTCCGCCTGATGACGTCACAGATATGTCGTTCTGTCGCCGGCCGCGACTATGGCGGTGTTGCAGCAGCGGTGGTGTATGCGGCAGACGCCTGTTCCGCTGCAGGTTGCTCTCCGGCTTGACAGTCCACTCAAGTTTCAGCAGCCAGGAGTTGGAACGCTGCGACGACAGCGACACTCGCGTTCGCTCCTACTTGTTGCCGGAACTTCTCCCACCAACCGCCAGGATCGTGGCATCCGGCGCCATCAGACGCCGGCCTCTGTGACGCCATTGGTTGCCACTTCGGGACCACTTGTGATGTATGGGCGGAATAGGACGCTAAACACACCAGTCGAAGAAGCGTCTGAGCCACCGTAATAAGACAACAGAAAAAAATAAGTTCTTTTTCTGTGGTTTTGGTTTTTTGGTGTTACAGGCATGCAAAAGAAAAGTAACAAAATATCGCACGTCCAGCTTGATGGACTCCATTTCCGGGGCTCCCGCGGACTAGAAAGAAATAAAAACACTAAACATTTGCGGCAGTATCTTGGTCATGTACCTGACAAGCGCGGAGTACGTTTTTCGGTCTATAAATCTCGGTGTAGTTGCTTTTGTACCGAGGCTGACACCGCGACTTTCGAAGAGAAGGCATGGGTGGTCGCTGTGGTTACATGATCACCCGCACCAGCCAATGGGAGTGGGGCATCATCTGCGAGGTAGCCCCGCTGCGGCAGTGACCCTAAATAGCGATGATTATGGAAGTTCGACAAGTGTATTTTAAATGAAACCCGTTAAATTTGACGGTCAAAACATCGCGGTCGCCATGTTCAGCGGATGGCGACCACGTGATCGCGTCACGTGACGTTGATGAAGAGACTTCTATGCCATTTTTTATTGTGTGTGTCGGTCTTCTCCCGCATAGCAGTACCCTTATATGCTATATTGCACTCTGCGTTAGAGAAACTTAGAGAACGCTGAAATTGGTCAGCGGACCCTAGCAAGCATGCTCGAAATAAAACCAGACAGTTAAGTAGGTGGGCAAATCTATCAGCACTGCTGTAGGCGTTACCAAAAAATAGCACCGAAATACGTTATTCGTTACTTGGAAATAAAAGGAACGCTTTACCGACCTACGTTACCTGAAAAGAGAAGGAACGCGTTACTAAGACCGTTAAAAAGTAACGCACGTTACTTTTGCGTTAGTTTTTGAACTTATCAGTTAACACGTTTTACTCTTTGAAAGTTAGAGGTCTGCATAAGAGCCATATTCCAAAAACACCATGTACATCCAGGAACTGAACATAATTACCTTATCCTTTCTACGGTTACACCTAGATACTCTTAAAAAACGCAAAGAAAGGCGGAAAAAACCTAAAAAATTTAAATGACTTTCTGCCTAGAAACACGAAAGAAATTGAAGACTAATTTTTTTTAAGTCTTCGGAAGAATATGTAACGAGTAACGTAACTAAGTTAAAACGTTTTGAAAATGTAACTAGTACAATACCACGTTGTCGAAAGAAGTATAGCGTTACCGATAACGCCATTACTTGTAATGCGTTACCACTAACACTGCCTGAAAGACGTCATAAAGTTTTTGCAACGACAACATTTTTAAAAATAAATATGGTCTCTATCGTCGACTGCTGACGCCATGGGAACGAAGGTACGTGTTTCGTGCCGACCGCGACCGAAAGTCAATCGCTCGTGTGCTCAAAGACTAAGTCCACCTCGTAACGTTATTACGAGCAAACAACTCCAAATGTAAAACCACGAGCAGTAATGCTGCGGAGTCTCGCTAAGCCTACCTAACTCACTAACCAGGAACCGTCCGGCCTTCTTATGAGGATGGTAAGGCCGTAATCCGGAACCCGAATATCCTAACAAAAATCTACTCCAGCCGACGACGTAAAGAGTTTCCCCGAGTGCCACTGAGGCTCCAAGAGTACTTCGCGGCATTGACATTGCCGTGAGGAGGAGGATGAGAAGGAAGAGGGTGGGGGAGGTTCTCGGATCAATAGTTAATTAAGGAGTTCCTGGCCCCATTATAAACGAACCTGGCCGGAAACCGAGGAAACTTCCGAACGCAATTTCCTGCTGGACTTCCGGGTATCGTAGGTGCCACTTCCGGAACTTCCCCGCATTCCTCTCCACCTCACGCTCAGGTCGGTTCCGGTTCCTTCGAGCCACCAGCAACATAGGTGGGGCACGTGCACGGAAAAGGCCAATAAATCCACGCTAATCGCAGCGGGAAGAGTGGTTGGCGACTGAGATCTAGCTCTTTACGTCTTGGAAGTTCTGTTGCCTCTGCTTTATGATGTAACGATTGCTGCAAGGCTATTATTGGACGTTGGTGTCGAAGAAGGCAACACAGCCAAGCTCGGGTTTGCATTACACTGTTGCGGTTTCTTCCGATAATTTGCCCAAAAGGTATTGCCTACAGTGTTTGTCAGAGATCGATTGGTCTAAGATACGTTTTAATTCACATTTTTACGCACTTGTGGTGCTCGTGGGGTTGCTAAATTGGGGCCGAGGAGAAGGTTGGGGATTGGGAAGGGACGCTACCTCCGTTTTTATTGGGGTGGCCCTTCGTAGAAGCAGGCGCTGGATATGTATGTGCTGTCGCGGGGCGTAATCTTGAGCACGGTGTCCTTGCAAATTAAGTCTTGAAGCCGGTATTGACTACGTTGTCTGTCGGAGAGAAGCTCTAGAGCGGTGCAAGTCAAGGAAATCAGCACGGCGGTCAAACAGATAAAATTGGGAGTTTACGTGTGCGACCAGCCCGGAGTCAACCTGGGGATATTTTTACGTGGACCCCAGACTCCAGTTGAACGGCGCCTTCTCAACAACACGAGCAAGCATCGGTCAAATGAGCAGGGAAGGTGCGCGCCAACTCATTTCTCTTACGTCACGGCGCGGCGGTGGCGTTTCCCGGTTTCTTGGGGTCTAGAGCAGACTTGTGCCTATCTCAAATACTCTACTCAAGATACTGTATCTTAAATACTTTTTGGAGTATCTTGGTATCTTGCAAATACCTTTGATGGAGAGTATTTAATACTCTATTTTAATTACAATTTCGAGTATCTTGTACTCATTATCTTAAATACACTTTTGTCATTCCGCCATTTTCCGAGTTTTTCGGTAGGAAGTGGGGTGGGCGTGGCACGAGCAAACGTGAACATTCTTTTGAGCAACCGAATCCTGTTGCTAGCTCCGATTAGCTACGGTGACTTTAACTGAGCTCGTGAAAATATCGCTTTTTTGCCGACTGTGACTCATATTTCAGCCCAAAGTTCGTACAATGAAGGTTCTCCCCTCGCCTTCCGAAAGGCGCCTTTTCCCCAAAAAAATCCTCAAACCAAAGGTGTGGTTTTACGGAAGTAAAGATGCCACCCGGAGGCGCAAGCAGACCGGGAAACGACCTACGAGAACAATGCAGACTTAAGTGTCAAGAAATAACAAATAGAAGAAAATGAGAAGTGAACACACACAAAAAAGTATACATTTTTGTTTTGCTTTTTGTATATTTGACCCCGCTAAAGCAAAGCGTCGAGGTTTTTTTTTTTTTTATGTGTTGTCAGTTTGACACTTATTGCTCTCGCGACCACTGTCTGCAAGGGAACATTGATAAGCAGAGAACAGTACAGGAAACGAACTGCGAGCTGGACGACCTCTCAAATCCCAACAAAGCTCCCCCCAACGTTGAGTGCTTTTCTGAACGCAACCTACTTGAAGAAAGTGCGACCACTGCCGTGGCTATTACGTGGGTTCTCTTTGTTATCCATTCACTCATATCCGTGTCCCAAGTTGGTTTATAGTGAACTCCCCGTATAGGAAATATGGATTGCAGTAAAACGATGCGTCTAAGGTGCGCCGCAGGATGTGATATTCAGCGATGTCACTATTGGCGAAGCGCTCTGACCCGTTTGTCACCCCCACATCTCGGTGTTTACCTAACGCAAGGCCTATGCACATGCCCACAGGCCTTGTGTGAATGTTCGTGTCATTTTTTTTTTTTTTTAATAGAGCGCGGGGCATAGTGTAATGAAAAAAATACCAACAATTAGTGAAGTGGCGTTAAGTGCCGGATCTCCCCCGAAAGCAGTCGTCAGAGGATGCGAACTTGATCCACTTGGGCTTTTGTGCTGACCTGGGCAGGGTGCATGCTGCATTGTTCATGCAGGCCGGAGTGGTAACAAAAGAGCCCCTCCTCCCCCTCACCGGAGAACACGAACTCCAGCCGAACGCTGACGCCGCGAGCGCTGAGCCATTGTATTTGTTGTCCCCATCCATCTAGTTCTAAAGTTAACCGCTTGGGGCGCCACGGTCTGATCTCCTCCCCAATAGCTAAAGTGACCTCTTTCTTGTTGTCCCAGAAATGTTTTGTAACATCTATCAGTGACATTCCCACGTGCGTTGCCCAGCGTGGCCGGATGGTTACCGCGCTTGGCTCTCGCGCGGAGGCTCTCGCGCGGAGGCTCCGGGTACGATACCAGAAAGCGAACTTCTCTTTTATTTATTCCTTCAAATTGACATTCTGGTAAGCTCGAGAATTTTGTCGTCTGATTGAGTAACGAATGTTCTACGCGCCGAACTTTCTACGCCGAATGTTCCAGAAACCCACGCGGGTACAAAAGGTGCTCCGAGTGGCGGTCCGGAGTCAGTCTCGCCCCAGCGGTCGATCCTGCTGTTTCGCCGACATCGACGCCTGCCACGCTAGCCTTTCTCTCTTTTGTTTTGGGAACAAGTTCGCCCCATTAAACGTTTAGTTTCTTCAGTTATTCGCCGCCTCATCATTTATCATTCGTGACAATATTTTGCTCTTTATAGTCGGACTGCATAAAATAGCCCTACAATACTTTTTTTTTTTCGTTTTGTGTTGTTGCGTGCTAATAAACCATTCTGGTAACCCAGATTTGCGTAGTTGCATAATTGTCGTTGTCAATGACGTCGATACAAATTAAGCAATGCGGAAGTATCTTCAAAAGTAACTGAAATACATTTATAAGTGTTTGTACTCTACTCAAGATACTTTACATTGAAAGTAACTTGAGTAGTATTTTAAATACTTTATGACGCAGGTATTTAGTAACTTAACTTAAATACTTTTATCGAGAATTTTGTCCAACACTGGTCTAGAGGTAATGTAAAAAAAAAATAATAAACATGCGAGCCAATGCATTGCTATGCGCTTTTTTTTATAAAATCCAATAGAAACCTGTCTTCTTTTCAAAAGGCCGCAGAGCTGTGTCGGCTGGGGCTGCAAGAAAGGTAAAAGGATCAAACCTCTTGAGTTTCTTACCTGCCAGATTCGTCCGAGAACGTGGATAGGCCCCGTGAAAGGAGGAACGACGCCTTCCGACCAAGATCGTATGTGCGGGTATCATCTCTCCACGGGCGAATTGGCAAAAAAGGTGTTGTGGTAAGAATGTTTTGTTTTAGTTTTAACGTTTTGTCATGAACGCGGGAACACCATCATAGGCCCTGATCACCCGGTCTGCGTTTCGAGCCATACCAGGTTCATACAGCAATGACTCGTAGATCATGTCGAAGACCCACGGAAGGCCTGAAAAAAAAAACTTGCAGACTTGTAGCGTGTCAGAAATAAATCGGCTGGGTATGAACCGTGTGTACAAGGTTGTGTGAACCATTGTAACCGGTGGCCATCGCCAACTCGTTTCCGTCCATTCTGCGACGTTCACGCAGCACGAATCGCCATACGTCGCACCATTCTCGCGACGTTTTGCAATGTAACGAGCCTTGTTCACTGCGATGGAAACATTAAAGTAGTGAGACAGTGCTAGAAAGATATAAAATAAACAATTCCTAAGCAAAAAAAAGCATAAAGTATGGGGACTTACCGCTCATTCACACTGGAAGCGGATCCGCGTTCGCAAAGCGGTTGCGAACGCGGTTGTATAAAGATCCAGTACAATTGCACGCGCACTCGATGACATCAAGTGCGCGTGCAATTGTACTGGATCTTTATACAACCACGTTCGCAACCACTTTGCGAACGCGGATCCGCTTCCAGTGTGAATGAGCGGTTACACCGAAGCAGAGAACGCACCCCAATGGTTGATTGTAGAGGTTGCGCTTCTTCTCCAAATCCCATCGCGCGTGCGCGGTGCCACCAACGCCACTAGGGTTTTCATGGTTGTATTGTAAAAATATTTTGAGACCCCATGTTTCGCGAATTGATCAAAGAGGACATAATCGCGGCCACTAAATTTCACGAATTCCAGACGCCTGCATTGAAACACTTAAAGGTAGAAATTTTCGCGTGCACTTAAATTGCGCGAATTTTTCAATTCGCGATGTCCACGAAAATGAGGGGCTCACGAACATTAAGGGTTTTACTGTAAGTGGATGTAAACTCATCAACGGTAGCATAGACAAGAAAAGGATCGCCACTCAAATGATGCATTGGCACGTTTGCTTTACAAATGTCTAAAACTGGTTCATAAAGTAATATCACTCTCAAATCGACCGCTAGAAATTATCGAGGTCAAATGTGGTTAAAAAAATAGCCTAATCAGCTTACAATCTTGGACTTTTGCCTTCTCAGTTCTACAACGTTCTATGTCGAGCTATACCCATTGCTAGTTCAAGAACAGAGCGGGACTAATGCCGATTCATCTTGCCTATTCGGAATCAGTTCCCGAGTGTTCTTGCTGGGCTTTATTTCAGATCTCATAGCCTGTATACTCAGACGATTGATCTTGAGATTGAGAAGCAAGTCTTAATACGGTTATATGTTGCACGAATATTGATTAAAAAAATGGGTGTTTCTGATCTGTAGCCCAAAGAAACATAAAAAGACCTTTACGCAAGATCTCAGTACTATGTCTGAAATATACACACAAGAAGCAACCATAGACTGTTGTAACGTCCTACAAATATTCAATAAACATATGTCTTTAATAATAGTAATAATAATAATAATAATGATAATAATAATAATAATAATAATAATAATAATAATAATAATAATAATAATAATAACAATAATAATTTCATTATCTTGTGTATTTTCAACAGAAACTCTCGAGCTATGCAGCCGCGAGATATAATTTTAATAAAACGGCGCACTGGTGCTTAAAACAAAAATACACACACATGCAGACACACTTAAAGCATTTATTTGGACTCTTCTAACACAAAAAACTTAGTCATTAAAATTACAAAAATTCTGATGAAAATTCTGCTATTACAATCACTTTCTTATTTTTTTACACAAAAGTTATTGTTATAACGGCACAAAAATATGCACACGTCTGCTGAAGAAAAACGCATACAAAGAAGGTTAACTCTATTGTGCAAAACATAAGAAAGACTTTCCAAAGGTACAGTCTAAAAGAGCCCGTGCGTCTACTTTCCCGCGCAACATACGGAGAGCCAGTCACCTCAACCTTTTATTATTTTTTTATCTCTTTATAAAAATATAGATTAATAAATTAATTTGGTATGTCAATAAATGTACGCGGAATATAAAATGTTATCAGTCGCTTTCCGTATTGTGCTTGTATTTTTGGCAGGAAAAACATATCTCTGTTTCTGATGGATCTTTTTTTTCTACGGGTAGCTTAAAATCGTTTCGGGCATAGGAATGTATTTGAATATTATATGCAACGGCACGATACCAAATACTCCAGCTTTGCTACGCATATCTACATCTTTAAATCGCGTACTATAAGAGAAAATATTCAAAATTCTAAAAATCTGTTCGCTTCACGTTTTTTCGATATCATTCAGATGGGACCCGTAAACCGTGATGCCATACCCAAGAACTGGTTCTCCAAATGACTGATAAACTTTTTGCTTCAAACCAGCGCTTGTTGCCGTTATTATCTAATATAGGTAAGAGGAGACAATTCTTAGCTTTTTCTTTACGTGGTTTATGTGATGTTCCCATGTCATGTGTTCGTCGAAATGTAGCCCCAAATATGTTCTACTTGTTTTAAAAATCAATTTCGCGCAATTTCGAAGCCCAGATTGTGCTCCCGATAAAAACAAAGGACTGTTCAAAACTACACTTCTGTGTGGATTTCTTAAACGCATCAATTTTTTCTCTTTCCTAGTTTTCCTCAAACAAATCTTTTGACTTATATCACTTTGAAGCAGTGTTACAGCTGTTTCTAACTTCTGTTGAAGAACCAAGGCCGTGTGGTCGGCATATGGAAATAATTGCGAGTGTAATTTCAGTCTTCCCGGTTCCTAATACATACATATATATATATATATATATTAAATAACATACGGCTATTTTCCTTCGTTCGTACTTTTATTCTAATATTTCTGTCAATATCTTACAGGCGCTTTTCACTTAAGTTAGTTTTAATCAAGTTGAACAACTTCGTCACCATCCTGCTGTTGTTTCAAAGTTTCCTGGGCCTGCGCTGTTTTTTTGTTTTGTTTTCTCGTGCAAGACATTGCCCAGTCATCCAACGGAAACATCACCACGTGCCGAACACAAAAGCATCCAAAGCGCCAGCAACGGCTGGGTCTCGTCAAAAAAGGCGGACGGCAGGCCATCTCTGTCTACATTTCGGCAGCGGTGCAATTCAAGGGCAGTCGCTGACAATCCCCTCTGTTGTTTCGCTGGTGAGAATGGACCTTTTTCCAGTAAGGAGTGCCTCATGACGGTTTCGCCGCCTACTACAAATGGAGGGCAACCGGACTCGCTTTCTCCCGTAGGAACAGATTAGTGTCGCAACAGAACAGTGCCCCCCAAGAATGGCGAAAGGGCGGTCAAGGTCAAGGGGGAAAGGGTGTGCGCGTGCGCAGACGCTTACTGGTTTTTGAGTTCACACTTCCTGTGTGAACTCAAAAACTGTCTTGCACTGCTACCGAATTTCACGCTGTCCTTGACTGCTCTTACGGCAGCCCTGATCTCGCGCCTTAAATCGTCAAGTGCTTTTGCAAGCTCTTTGATTTCCTTACTCATTGTTACAAGGCAACCACAAAAAAAAAATATATATATATATATATGACAACGGTTTTAGCTTGAGACGAAGGGGTAAAATGACAAACAAAACAATGGTCGCTGTCAGCATTGTTTTGTTTGTCATTTTACCTATCGTCTCGGGCTAAAACTATTTTCATATATATATATATATATATATATATATATATATATATATATATATATATATATATATATATATTTTTTTTTGTGGTTGCCTTGTAACAATGAGTAAGGAAATCAAAGAGCTTGCCAAAGCACTTGCGAATTTAAGGCGCGAGATCAGGGCTGACGTAAGAGCTGTCAAGGACAGCGTGAAATGTTGTAGTGACCCCTGCGATGGTGTAAAGAAAATTAACGATGAGAAGAAAGAGCTTCGGAAGGAAGTTCAAAAATTATAGAAAAAATACCGAGCTGGCAGCCGAGACCGCAATACTTATTACCCAAGTGAAAGAGTTTGAGCAATATCAAAGGTCCAGTTTCCTTGAAATAAAAGGTGTCCCAGTAGAAGGAGACCGCTACGACATTGTCAAACGAATTGCGAACATACTAAATGAACCAGTCTGATTCTGAAATAAAGATATGTCACCTTGTTTCTACTTTTAAACCAAACAAAAAAACAAACATTGCTATCCGTTTCGTACAGCGTACAAAAAAAAAAAAAAAAAAGATTCTGGAGAAATCTAAAAAGCAGAGACTTACCACTCTAGACCTTGATTACGTTGGGCCTAGCAGCCCCGTCTGTATATGTAAACGACCACCTGGCCAGCACAAATAAGAAACTACTCGGCGCAGCGATCACGCAGAAAAGAAGGACGGGCTGGAAGTATGCATGATCCTCTGGAGGTAAGGTCTTCGCGCGGAAGGAAATATTGGGCACCGACGCGATGAGAATCAGTAGCACGATCGATGTAAAAAAAACAAAAAAACTTGCCGCTTTAAATGAGGAATAAACTAAAATTCCGAAAATTTTACAGCCAACCATCGCGATGGGAGATATTCAACCTGGATGTGATTATTAAGACTGTAAATCCTTCAACAAAATGTGCAAAAAGTGGGAACGGGAGTTTTTTGCCTTACATATGAACGCAAGAAGCATAAAAAATACGGTACATAATACGCTGAAACAGTTTTTTTTATATATTCGCTGAGTGTGAAATTTTATGCATTGTTTTTTACTCAAACATGGTCAACCAGCTGCGACATACCACCGCAGTTTCAAAATTATAATTGCGAAAGTCTGATCGGGCAGGAAAGAAGAGGCGGGGGCATCGCTACCTATATCGAGGAAAATCTGCAGTACCAAATTTACGATGGATTTTCTAAAATTGATGAAAATGTTGAAAACTTGCGTATCAAGTATCTATATTGTTGTTGTTGCTTTATACCGACCGCATTCAGGCAATGTTGCTTAATTTATGAAAATGTTTGATAATGTATTATGTTTTCTTGGATCAACGTCATTTATAATTCTTTGAGACATAAATATAGACACCCTTTCTGCTACTATACGAACAATAAAATCCATATACCTGATTAACGAGTACGCCTGTTATAATGCGATATCACTGCCGACCAGGGTGACCTTGAACACTACGATATATATCGACGTTTGCGTCATAAAGTTAGATCAAAACGGTATTATAGCTGGGATTATAATGGAGGGGCTTAGAGATAATCTCCCCATTTTTCGCTTAGGGCATACTTCTGCTATGGTACTGTACGTAAATTTAACAAAGAAACATTTCGGCATCGCATAGTAAATCAAGAAACATTAGGACATTTCGGCTGCCTGATAGAACATGCTAACTGGGATGACGTGTACAGTGGAAATAATGTTACTGTAGCTTATAAATGGTTCATAATAAAATTTGAAAACTGCTACGACGATGCATTTCCTCTGAAGAATGCAAAAGTAATAACAAATTAGGAAGGCGTGGGTGGTGACCTTCTAAAAGAATTAAAGATATAAATAATAAGTTTCATGCAAATTTAGTCAACTTCGTGATTCTAACATTCTCTTTGAGTCTAAAAAAGATAAGAAGTAAACTAAACTCTAATTTGAAAATGTCCATGTGCAAATATTATCAAAATGCATTCGAGCATATTCACGATGACCAAGGAAAAATATGGGATGTCGTAAACAATCTGACTAACAGGAGACAGGCTAGCGTCCACGTGCCACATACCCTGGTATATAATCAAAACCTTTCTGGCAAAAAACTTGCCAAAAAATTAAGTCAACACTTTGTGAGTATTGGCACATTAATGAACAACATGACGAAGCACACAATGACACAACGACAGCTAAACCTTCGGGACCAAAATGCTTGTTTCAACGACACCAAGCGAAGTTAATAACATTATCGGAAATCTAAAAAAAACAATATTTCTGCCGGTGACAACGAAATAAAGGCACTGCCAGTTAAATATATAGCAGCTCTGCTGAGTCCAATAGACCGATATCACCAAGCGTTCGGCGCATGCGTGACGCCGCCATAACTTTAGTTCGCAGGAGGCTGGCAGAGGTGCCTGAGACGGCTCGTGCCGCCTCATGCTCTACACGCGCAGAGCTCCAGCGAGGTTGTCGCACGTGTTGAAAGACTAAAGTTCCCTCGATGCATTGCGGCAGCGGTGGCGTAGTCAAACTGGCTGGTGAGATCGGTCTATTCTTTCTTAGGTTATAAATAGAATGATTGAAACGTGTAATTTTCCTGACGAGCTGAAATTGGCAAAAGTTATTCCTGTGTATAAGGGAGGTGGAGAAACAATAATTCATGACTACAAATTAATTTCCATTCTTCCCATTTTCTCTCAAATTTATTAACGCGTAATCAATGGCAGGTTAACGAGTTTTTTTTCTTTCAAAAGTATATTTAATAACTAGCCTGCAATACGGTTTTTAGAAGCATAAATTCATGAAGCAAGCACTTTCGGATATTAAAGACGAAATTGTAGAAAACATTAAAAGTAAATTGCTCACGCTCGGCTTGTTTCTAGATTTAAAAAAGGCGTTCGACAATGTTCAACAAAGACACCTTCCTAAATGAACTATAGAATTATGGTATAAGAGCCCTAGCGCCAAAACTAATTGAAAATTATTTAATGGGTCATTATTAGTACGTTTCTATTTACCACATACTATCTGGTAAAATGAAAATACGACAAGGTGTTCCTCAGGGCTCTACCTTAGGTCCTTTATGGTTTCTAGTTTACGTGAATGATATTACGATGATACCTGATTCCCCAAACTGATAATGTCCGCAGATAACACAAATGTCTTTTTTACTGGAGTTACCAAAGATCGAGTGCATAGAAATGGCTGCAAATGCCTACGTCATTAAGCTTTCAAATTGGTTACGAATTAATCGATTGAAACTAAATACATGTTACACTAAATATATGATTTTCAAGCCAGTCAGTAAGCGAGGCAATAATCCATTAACATCAAATTTGAAGAAACGATTCTCGAGCGAGTGGCCGAACAAAAGTTTCTATGCGTCTTGTTTATTGAAGAACTCTCATCTACCTATGCCAATTAACTAAAATCTGAACTTTTTTGAATTACTGATATATATATAAAAATACGAAATTTGATCATATTTCATTGAAAATGGCATTATACATTCTTCGTTTTATTCTTAGATTACTTATGGAAAACTAGTGTGAGGTACGACAATTAAATAAAACTATAACTTATAACACACTAATTATTTTTCAGAAAAAAAAATATTCGTATATCCAAAGTTTTTAGAGGCGATATAAAAAAAAAGTGAGTACTGCACTACTCTTCATTAACTGTAGTATGTTAAAGGCGAACCAAATATATGACTCCAAATTATTTAAATGGATGCACTGAAATAACCGTTACCGGATACCCGCACAGTTTTCCAGTTTAGATGCATTAAGAGACCCGAAAAGCAGAATTCAAAAACGTCCGAATTAATTACGGCAAGCAAACATTAAGTTATCAGAATATTAAATTATCAAATTGCACAGGTATTGACATTGATTACAGTGAAACGTTTACTAGGTTAAAACAAACCTGTAGACGATCCCTTGTTGGCTGTGTTATCGCATTTTCGTTTCTTAAGATAATATAATATTAATATTATTTGACGATATAAATTATTTCTTCTTTATTGTTGTATAATCTGTGTAGCCTTGGTTCAGTATTGTTCTTTCTGTACAAACTGGCGTATATTTCTGTGTTCCCTTTCTGTATAAGCAGTGTCACTATACGATGTATAAAATTGAGTTGCTTACATACATATATACATTATGATATAAATATCGCCTCATGATTATAGTAACATGTATTTGCGAGCGTGTTTATACCTAACTAAGGAGGCTATGCTACGTGACAAGACAAGGGTTGTATTTTTTTTTTGTCGTTGTTGTATTGTTTTCTTATATCTATATACTGTGTGTGTATTTTTAAGATGTTGAATTGAATTTGGGGGGCAGAGGCACTATCAGGCACCATGCCTTTTTCTCTGCCACCTCAGCAAAAAATAACCGGAACACAAATAAATAAAAAAGTAATAGAACTGGAATTGCACCGACGCTTTGAGAAATAAGCTAGAGTTAGTTTTTTATGTTACAAGTAGTGATGGGCCGAACTTTTGCCGAATTGAAAGTTCGCCGCCGAATCTTAGGATTCGGCAAAGCCGAACTTTTGCAGAACTTTTCTAAAGATTCGGCAAAGATTCGGCGAAAATACATTGTTACCAGACTTGCGTTGATATTTTGTTTTTTTCTGGCGAAAAAAAAAAGGTTTTATGTTGTATTTTTCTTAACATAAATGCAACATGTAATGCCTATTGGCACAATTATTACTAAATAAGGTGGTATTCTATACAAGATAATTGTATCGGTGTTGTTTTTGTGTGTTTACTGGCAATCTTAGTGACTTCTTGCAGAAATGCCGTCACAACGAGGGTGGGTAGTAGCAACGTTGGGCACCAGCGAGCGCATTCAAGAATCACGCTACGAGAGTTTCGGTTTTGAAGCCTCATCAGCGCAAGTTTGCAAGTGTGTGTGGTGTAAATACAAAGGCATCAACACTGCGTTTTTACTTTCTCTAAAAGTCACCGTTTCGTGCGCGAAAATGAATGCAACGGTTACTGAGCCTTCACCAGAAAAGATAACAATATTATTGTCAATATGCACGTTTTTCGATGAGTCATTTGACGTCAGCTTTGCATTACAGTGTGTGTCCCACATTCTCAACGCCTCATTTTTAACCTTTCAAATGCCGGTTTCTGGTGTGGAAGAGTTAGGAATGTCGGATAGGCAACGTCAAGCACAATAGTTCTGTGTTCAGTTTTATATAGAAGCGTGAAAACCTCGGAATAAAGCTAATTAAAAAGCAATATTATTTTGTTTTGGCACAAACGTCTTGTGAGTTGAAAACAGGATTGTTATAATTGCTATGAGTGCTTTAAATTAATTGTGAGTCAATGCTTTAACTACCTCGTTGCATCACTAAAAAGGTCAAATGAAAATTGCGTCATCCAGAAAGTACCGCATCATATGTCACTTGCGCAGTGGACTGCGTAAATTACTGATCGATCTTCTGTTCTTGAGGCAGAAAATATCGAAGAGAACCGCACTCGCAAAGGCTCAAAAACGCACAGTTACCGTGTTGCCTATTCCCACACCTCGCCGTAACCGCTGGTTATTCTACACTGTACGATGGTAACTTCGCGACTGCACGGCGTTCATTTGCAACCCATGGCCCGTCGCGTTCTCGCGCGTGCGGAGACATTTGCTGAACTTTTGCCGAATCTTCGCCGAACGTTCCTTCAAAAGTTCGCCATATGCCGAACTTTGCCGAATCAGAAGTTCGGCAGATTCGGTCGATCACTAGTTATAGGCATAATTTTGTTAAGTTGACACGACTAAACCTGAGACCGCGAAGAAAATGTAAGACAAGCAAATAATGTGAATTTTAATAACAATAACATGATGTGCATTACAATTACAGGTTTATTTATGATTTTCAGATTTTGTCACGCTGAAGCCTCGTTGTGCAGCGTCATTGACATTGTAAAATGCACCGAGCACATGTCTTATAACTCTTCTGCCGGATCGTGGGGCTTTCAAAGAACCGAGGCTGTGCCAAGGCGTCAACCGTGGGTGCTCAGATGCGAAACTATCAAAGCCACAGCACGTGCCGCGGAAGAGCACTGAAGGTGCCCAACATTGCTTGCGTCTTCCGTTGTCAGGATAAAGAAAGCATACAAATTCCAAGATTTCTCTGTGTGTATCGAACGACTTACCGCGACTCTTATCGCTGATTTAATATTTAATGTTTGAGCCTCTCTTTGATTCTTTCAGTCGTTTAAAACATTATTAGATCATTCTTACTTTGAACTGCCGTGATAAATACATAACAATATTGGTTATTGTTGCAAAATAATTATGAGATTACCTGATTTGTGTCATACCCGGAACACAGCGTTTTATCCTAGCCGAAATAGAACATGCGGAAGAGAGGCAAAAACAATGTGACAATTGTAAAACGCTACATACTAAATCCTCAATGTTGATAGCAGAAAAGCACAACTACATTTCAGTTGGAAACTATTATGTCATATCATTGAGGTCTGGTTGCCCACCAAATACTAATGGCAAAGTAAAAGCGTACCTTTCCGGAAGTAATGCATAGTTGCAATGAGTTAGGGTAACAATGCTTGGATTTGGGCTAGTTGGTTTGTTATTCTGATGTATACTGCGCTGCGAAGTTACACTTAACAGATAAAGACGCAAACTACGAGATGATATGAAAGACAGTTAGAACATGATGTACTTGTGAATGCGCAGACTGACAACTGTTTATTTTTCGTTTCTTCTTCTTCCTTCTTTATACCTTTCTTTTGAAGGTTGAAGATTGAGTGATAATTCAATGAATCGAATTAGAACATGACTACGTCATGTTCTAACTGTCTGAATGAGACATTTTGAGTTTAGTGCCATATGCTTTCGAATCTTACAATGCGACTAATTTAATAGTTTGTTGACATGTTCCAGCTCTTGTCCGCTTGACTTCGTAAAAAAAATGCAACAATTGGAGGGAAAACGCTGTCAAACTTAATTGCGCAGTTAATGTTTATCGGTTAACGAACCGCCAAATTATATATATTTTTTTCTTTTATTTGTCTGCTTCTCCAGCTAATTTTGGATAAAACTGTATTGCTCTAGGTCTTTATTGTTATGACTATAAAATTGTATAAATAAGAGTATATGCAAGAGGTAAAACGCTACAATTTCGCCATCAAAAAGCGTAAACTGGATTTTGGCGGGTTCACTGTCTGTTTCCAAGATATAGCCTTTTATCTTAATGTCTAGGGTGAAAAAAGCACTTGAATGTGTTCATCAACAAAGTCAGTCTATGCATGCTGAAGCCAACGCCTTCGGGGTACCTAAGGGTGCATCCCAAAATCGTGCAAAGATATTCAAAAAATGTAAAGAGCAAGTGCTTTGAGAAAGTAGATTCGGATCCAAACAACACGTTCTTTCCGACCAGCAGAACAAAAATAGCTCGCCGTGCATATTGTGTGTATGGAGAAGCCCTTTTTTGGGCTCACGAATATCACCTACTGTTGAAACAAATGAAACCAAGGAGGAATACCTTGTTCACTGAATAAGCCGGTAAAGCAGAGGCTTCCGCAAACCGCGCGACGAGCGCCAATGTGGCTGGCAGTGCTTGGTGTGCATACAAGTTTAGAAGCTCGGAGCACGTGGAGCGAAAGCTCGCGCTGCAGAACCCAGGGATCCTGGGTTCAATCCCCACCCTTGCCCGTTTCGATCTGGATGAGCATCGTACCGGAGTGCGGTCGTGTATCACTACTGCGGGATGCACGTTAAAGACCAAAGGCTAGCGGTTGTACTGCAGTGGCTAAATTGCTCATCTACAGCCGGGAGGCTCGTCGCCCGTTGAGGCAGACAAAGTTATAGGCTGTATAAACATACACACAACCCAATTATTATAATTTACAAGTTTAGAACAAAACAGCACCCCGTTTTGTGTGCATATACAATGCACGGCGTGCGCATTGGGGGTCCAGAAAGATTGCGTGGGGGCCCCACGAGTATTCTTCGATTGTTCTGAGTGCGAGAATTGGGCTGTCTTTATTATTTTGACAGGGTGTCTCATTTCGCCCACTAGCTGTCTGGGTTTTCCCCGGGTGTCTGGGCAGAGTCAGACACTTGCGACTTTATTATTATCATTAAATATATTGCAAATCTACTAACTCGAATCCGGTCATTTTTACTGAACAGAATGCCAAAACCCCAAACCCTATTGGAAAACCCCAATATGAACAGCGTATTATGGATATTGGTAAACAATATCTTTTTATTGTATTACAATACAATATGGATAGTGTATTGGAACACATTACATTTATTGTATTGTATTACAATAAGGGTTTATTATGGGATTCCAATATCCATAATACGCTGAAAGCATTGGAATCCTATACCCCTATTGGAAAACCCCAATATGAACAGCGTATTATGGATATTGGTAAACAATACCCTTTTATTGTATTACAATACGATATGGATAGTGTATTGGAAAACATTACACTCATTGTCTTGTGTTACAATAAGGGTTTGTTATAGGATTCCAATATCCATAATACGCTAAAAATATTGGAATCCCATACCTTATAAACCCTTATTGGATCCCCGTGTCGTATGGGGATCCAATAAGGGTTTATGAGTCCAGTGTACTTAGCGTATTATGGATATTAGAATCAAATATATTCTATCGGCTACCAATAAAACTATATACAAGTTGGAATATCACGTTCAGCACAACATTTCTTTGCAACGCAGTCTCTCCTTGTGTGTATTTCTGAGTGATAAAATAAAAAAATGCTGCTGTTGTCAAAATATGAATAAAGAAGCAAAACACTGGGCTTATCCATACCAAATATATTTAACATATTCCTGAACTGGAGGATCTGGCATTTACTGCAAAAGAAAGTTAACTGTTTTAAGACCCTCATTCAAAAACTTGATGTTTGAAAACAGAATGTGAAATACTCACCTTTTAATGAAAACAGCACCTGCTAGCTGCAGCCACATAGAAACTGCAAGATAAAAATTTGTGATTAGTTAGCGACAAGAAGCAATCCTTCACTAAGCCGGATAGATTAAAATTATGTCTGTGTTGATTGCAGAAAAATAAGCTTCAATGCCACTGCTACGGGTCATTCTGAGCTCGGTCAATTAAATATACGTATCCGCTCGTCTGGCTTCACTATTCCTGCTTCGCACCCAACTAGAGTATCTGGAATGCTCACCTTTGAGGAAAAACGAACTGGTGCTTGCTTGCTTGTAGGCCGTGGAAACTGGAAGAGAGATTTGCGATTACTTGCGTCCAAGTAGCAGTTACTTTGAGTAGTCACGTAAAGTACACTAAGTCGAAAAGATTCAAAATTACATGCGCGGGACATAGATATCCTCTTGCGACGTAACTGGGAACACGTCAATGTCGCCCGCGTGTATTACAGAGAAATAAGCTTGAATGCAGGAGCCCCCAGTCGTTCTGAGCTCCGTCAATTAAAAATGCTGTAGTGGTCGTATGGCTTCAGTATTCCTGCTTTGGGAATCTGGAATTCTCACCTTTGAGGAACAACAAACTGGCACCTGCTGGCTCTTAGGCCGTGGAAACTGCCAGAAGGATTTGCGATTACATCCAAGTACCAATTTCTTTGACCAGCCACCTACAGCACACTAAGCCGGATAAATTCAAAATTACATGTGCGTGACATAATATGCCTCTTGTGACAAAACTGGGCACACGTTTTGTTGCCACCAGCAAAGCTTCAGCTTTCACTGAAGCTTGTTTTGCTGCAATACATGCGTGTACTGCAGCAAAACAAGCTTCAGTGAAAGCGTCCCCAGTTGTTTTGAGCTCCGTCAATTAAATATGCCATACCGCTTGTCTGGCTTCAGTATTGCTGCTTCAGAGCAAACTAGAAAATCTGGAATCCTCACCTTTGAACAAGAATGAACTGGCGCCTGCTGGCTTGTGGGCCGTGGAAACTGCAAGAGAGATTTGAGATTAGTTACACACAAGTAACATTTTTCTTGAGTAGCTGCCTACAGCACACTCAAAATTTCATGCACGGGATATAGATGCCTCATGCCACGGGACCCCCTTTATCCTTGTTTTCCGTTAACTCTGCTCACCTTCGCCGCTTGCCTCCAATTTTTGTGCTACATCTCTAATCTCGATTCCCTGGTTCCCAAAGGCCATGCCATTACTTGTGCCAGGCACGGATCTGTCAGCTTCGCGACCGTCACTATTGTGGCATGAATGCCACGGCACCTGGGCACTTAATGTGTTCTTTTATTACTTTGAGCATGGCTGAAAACAGGTGGATGGGGTGTCTGGTGTGCCCTTTGCTTATTTGCGGATCGTTCCGAAAACAGAGGGTAGGCACTTCTGCGATCTGGGTGCATGCTCGGTATTTTACAATAGTTGAAACTGAACTCTGCAGAAATCTTGAAACATAACAAAAAGAATGTACATGCCAAAAGGCATAGCAAATGAAACACCCACCATATATCTATTTTCATTACTTGTCAGCAAGAAGCTGTTGTATATGTAGCCTCCCTTGCTTAAGCCGCTCCTCCCTAGTGTCCCGGTTGGGTCTCGTTCTGAAGAATCGTCGGTGGAGACCCGAGGTGCGCTCAACATCAGATTACTTTTTTTGAGTCAGAACCATATACTTGCTGAGTGGTAGTATACCCAAACTAATCTCAGGCATATTATTTATAGTGCATTTTAAATTGAGAGGCCTGATGTAAAATGAGACGTCAATACTGACGCGCCCCTTTTGCGAACATAAAATTTTTAAGGCCTTGTACCCCTCGCTAGATGGACAAGGCACATGAATCCGGGGAGTAGACGAAATGTTTACCTTAACATCACGACTCAATGCCCATCCCCAGATATTTGACCACCACACTTCTAGAAAAAAATAATTTTTTTAGAAGACACCGAGTCATCGACCACCCTTACAAAAGCCTGAACCGAGCATACTCGTACCGTGGCTTGTTTGCTCCGTGCTGCCCCCGAGTTAACTTGGGCTGACAATTTTTTTTTTTAAATGGAACCCACGTTTTTAGTTTCGGTTTCACTTGTTGAGGCAGGTGGATACTTTTGTAAAGCTTCCCTCCTATGCGCTTTCGAGTCAACATATTTGCGATGGCCAACCACCGGGCTTTGATTTTGCACTCCTTGACGAATGCTAAAACTCACATAGGCGGGCAATAGCTTACCTTGAAAATACTTGCTCTTGGTGGCCGAGAACAAATTCGTGTTCCTGATTGGCAGCCATCCGCTGCCGAGAATACCTGCAGATATCCGAAAGAACCCAGTCTTAGTCTAATACAGATGCTTTGGCCGGACAGAGACACAAAGGCCTGAGACAAGACCATTATAAAGACGGGAAATAGAGTGTCTGTGAGGAATGAAACACACAACTCAGATAGGCATCAATCACTCACCTTGAAAACACTTGCCATGAGCGGCAAAGAGCAAACTTCTGGCCTTGATTGGCTTGCCTCCAAGACCTGCATGTATAAAAAAGAACCCGGGCTTAGTCAAACTTGGGTGTTTTTGCAGAAGAGAGACAACGAAATACTAATGGAAGACCACTACACATAGGAAATGGAATCCAAGGGGAATGGAACACAAAATTCATATAGGCGGGCAATAGCTAACCTTGAAAATACTTGCTCTTAGTGGCCGAGAACAAACTCGTGTTCCTGATTGGCAGCCAATTGCTGCCGAGAATTGCTGCAGATATCCGAAAGAACCCAGTCTTAGTCTAACACAGATGCTTTGGCTGGACAGAGACACAAAAGTCTGATACAAACCACAAAAAGCAGGAAATGGTGTCTGCGAGAGATGAAAACAGACCCAGGTGGAGAGGCTCATTCTGTTTCACCCTAGTCAAATAATGTAGCTCATTTTGCTAAAACAATCAGGGGCGGACTTAGAGGGGGGGTCCGGATGTCCTGACCCCCCTCTTGATTTCTGCATGTGTAAAATTTAGGGTGTGAAACGAGGGAGAGGGGGAGGGGGCTCCTAAACATATGGTACGCTGACCAACACGTGACCCCCCCCCCCCCCCTCAGAAAATTCCTGCATCCTCCCCTGAAAACAATGCATATTTGCTAAAAAAAAGTATAATATCTATTTTGCCTTATTCAGCAGAGTTGACTGCCAAGGGTACCTGCACACCAGAACAAGTCACACTTAGTCACAGTTTTTTTTTTCTTTTCTTTTGATGAGCGACAACAGAATCCTAAACGGGTGATGAAACAAAATATGAGCCCAGCAAGGCAGGCTAGGCCGACAAATGAGGTTCTATTCTCGGTCACTTGTAATATTTGGTGGGAATAGTAAAGTAAATGAAAATAAGGCAATCTCTCTTGCAGCCGACAGCTGCAAACGAAATTCATATACCTCGATAAACGACCTGGAAATAAAATTGGGTGGTGGCTGAGTGGTTTAAGGTGTCAAATTTCAAACTCACAGGCTGTGTAGTTCTGGTTTAAGTCCTCCTGGTGTAGATTTTTACACCTATTATTATATTTAAATTTTTTTTCTTTCGATTTTTGAGGCCCTAGCACATAATTTATACGCTAATTCACCTTTAGAAGCATTTTAATTATACTCCGCGGCTTCCTATACTCTGTTTCACCTTATGATGTACCGCAGAAAAGGCCACGAGCACGAGCTCCTTGCTCTGGGTCAGATCTCGGCGGCACAAGCTCTCGTGCATTAAGGGCAGCTACCAACGCTATGAGCTAACGCTTCTAGCCTCCGCTGCGGTACAACATCAGGTGAAACAGAGTATAGTGCTCGTAATAAATTCTCAGTAAGAGCGGCTTTCAATTTTTTCTTCTTTTGCTCTCGCTGCTGCTTGTTTCCTCACCCTTAAAATGCTGACAACTCGACACAAAAGTAATAAAAAATGTGTTTCAAATGTGATGAAGATCAGCATTTCCAAGTTGTACCCCTGCTTCATGCCCCGACCATGCCACCATACCATACCTGAGTGCAGTGACGAATGGTCCCAAGTGCTGCGACTCGACCCTATATGGCCTTACGGTGTGGTCCGACTCATGCAGCACTTGTGCTTCGTGATGAGCCAGTGAGCGAGGTGCGACCTGCTAGACCTGCGCAAGCCACAGCTTTACAGCCTGCAAAGGGTGGGAAGATGCCCCTCCCTTTGCAGAGCTAGCAATAGCTCACCAAGAAGCTATTACAAGCACTAGGGAGCCACAGAGTGTGAATAAAAGCACTTCTGAATGTGAATTAGTGTGTAAATTATGCATCTATACGTTAAAACTCTAAGAAATAAGTATATATATATATATATATAGATACTTGTACTAAAAAAAAACAAAAAATAAAAAAAGATGTCTCCACATGGGCTTGAACCTAGAGCTCCACTGCCCTTGATTTCAGTTCCCTAAGGCCTGCGTCAGATGGGGCAACTTTTCCAGCAATTTTGAGGTTGCTGGCGGGTTGTTCCCTAGGTTTTCCCAGATCAGCACGAATGACTGAGATCAGGTTTGACTCGAAACGGACGAGCAACTTGAACAACTAGAAGTGTGAAGCGGCAGCAGCCAATCAGGGACGCAATATTTTCACGTGACACCCCCGTGGTGGTGATGACAGCTAAAGACTTGGCTCTGGTTTGAAATAGATCGTTTTTGGAAATAAACTGTTTCAAAAAGATGAGTTAGTATTCTCAGCACAATTTAAAGATATAAAAACATGTTTTTTTTCGATATAACTGTGCATCTAAATAGTGCAAGAAAAATAAAATTTCATGATGATGATGGCAAGTCGTAGCAATTCAGTTCCTGCGTGTGAACGCGGGTGGCCCGTGTTGCTGGTGTTGCGACATCAAGTTGCAGGGTGAAATTGCCCCGTCTGAAGCGGGCCAAGAAGGCCCGCTTCAGACGGGGCAATTTTACCAAGCAACGAGGCCCCCTTCAGACGGGGCAATTTCACCCAGCAACTTGACGTCGCAACACCAGCAACACGGGCCGCCCGCGTTCACACGCAGAAACCGAATTGCTACGACTTGCCATCATCATAATGAAATTTTATTTTTCTTGCACTATTTAGATGCACAGTTATATAAAAAAAACATGTTTTTATATCTTTAAATTGTGCTGAGAATACTAACTCATCGTTTTGAAACAGTTTATTTCCAAAAACGATCCATTTCAAACCAGAACTAATGGTGAATTCCACTCGTAGATCCGGAGCGCTTTCCAAATCCGCGAGGGAGGCAAAATTCCGCTCCGTGGGACCCGCTCCGAATCGACGAGGGGAAGATAAACTCGCCTTTTGGAGCGCCTCCCCCACACTCCTCCCCATCGCTTCCCCTCCGCCATTCAAAATGGCCGCTGCTCGAACTTGACAGCCGCCAACGCCTGACCGACTGATCTTTCCGACGCAGAAATAACACGCGACACAGGCCGTGCGAAATTATGCGTGTCACGGCGCTCATGTCACAAATAAGAAGAAACGTCCGCGCAGTCGCGCTTCGGCACCGTTACATACCTTTCGGCCGCGTCGAAGCGGCGGGGCACGGTGGTACGACTTTAATAACACAGAGGTAATAAACCATCACTTGCAACGTCGTTTGCCTAATCTCTTCTTGCTTTATTGCACGGGACAACGCCGGCGGAATGCCGTGTAAAAAGGTAAACAATCTTTGGCTGCAGAATTGAACAGGCCTAACCTTACGTCTGCCTCCGGCTTTTCCTGTCGTTCTTCTCTCACGATCACAGATGTCAGCGCTTACGATTTACCACGCTCCACAGTCCCGGCTTTGTATCCCTGATCTACGCGAGGCAGAAGCGTTCGAGCCGTCACAATCCCACGTAAACAACCGATGCACCCGACAGATCCAACTCGACGACCCCCGGCCCGCCGACCTTGCCGACCTCGCCAACCTCGAGACCTCACGCGCATGCGCACTGCCGATTAGAAGGAAACTCACGTGGCCGCTCTGCCCATTTCGGAGAGATCTGCGAAATCCCGCAGAGCAAGTTTGGCGGAGTTTGAGGCGCTCCGTGGAGCGGGCGTTGCCAGAGATCTACGAGGGGAAGATGACCAGCTCGAGCCAGATCTGCGAGCGGAATATGCGCGCTCCAAAATGGAGCGCTTTTGGAGCGTTCGAGATCTGCGAGCGGAATTCACCATAAGTTTTCAGTTGTCATCATCACCACCACAGGGGTGTCGTGTGAAAATATCACATTCCTGATTGGCTGCTGCCGTTTCAAACGTCTCCGAGTTGAGGAGTTGCTCGTCCGCTTCGAGCCGGACCCGATCTCAGCAGTTCGTGTCGATCTAGGAAAACCTAGGGAACAACCCGCCAGCAACCCCGAAATTTCTGGAGAAGTTGCCCCGTTTGAAGCGGGCCTAAGACACCCCATTGTCTGGTACCGAAACCATTTAGGAAAGTTTGGGTGTTTAAACGTCGTACTAACCTTTTTACAAAAACAAACAACACAACAGAAAAAACAACATTTCAGAGGGAAATTTGTGTCTTTTTTATAAAATTTATCATTCAATACTTCACTAAAAAACAACTAATGTTAAATCCTGTTTTCATCTCGCCACGCGTAGATCATCAATGTAAAGTCGGATTCCTCATTGCGTTACCTCAGCCTATTATAACTCTTTTATTCCAAGGAATATTCAGAGTGGAATCGCCTTCCCGCGCATTCGTAAACATACCGTCTTTTGACTTGTTTAAAAGTGCGTTGACTACTTATCTATGCTAATATATTTTTGTTTGTTTGCCTTGTTATAAATTTCTTAAATTTTTTACACAGTTTTTTTTTACATTTTTATTTCTTGGCTTTTAGTGTTTGTATTTTCTTTGTGTTCCAAATTTGTCTTGTACCACTCCTCTCCTCTGTAATGCCCCAGGGCCTTGAGGGTACTTAAATAAATAAATAAATAAATAAATAAAGGAATGTACCATTATGTTCAGTGAAGTTCGGTGACAAGAGTCGGACTTGAGCAGGAATAGCCTGTGATCTTGGTGTGCTACCCGCATGAGACCTGG
>JABSTQ010000307.1:0-31469 GCA_013358835.2 Ixodes persulcatus
GTGGCATGTCGTGTGTACGTGCGTGCGCGCGTGTAAGTGTGTCTGTCTGCGCGCGCGCAAGCGTCTGCTTGTGCGTTCTATTGAACTGCGCCAGCAAGAAGACCAATTGGATGTTCCTGGACACTGTTAAAACACTAAATTATTATTATTATATTATTAGTATTATTATTATTGTTGTTGTTATTAAAACATAGGCATAGAATTTTCTATAGGTGGGTAAAGAAAATGTATTAAAATATGGCAACCAACCAATCCCTAAACATGTAGGAGCCCTACGTTTCGAACCGACTTGGTTCTTCGTCAGGGGCGACTGTGGCCGTTGAGGAGCGGCGTTTTTCGCTCTTCTTTTTCTTCTCTCAGGGATGTGGCGCATTTCTCGATCTTCTTCTTTCATGAATATGGCGAAGCCCGTTCACATACACTGTTGGTAAAGCACCAAGGCACCTATTTATGTTGCCTGGCGTCGTTTGAATATGCCGGGACTCGATGAAAAGCCTATGTCGGTTGTTAGTCTCTGCGTCGATAATGCTGGTGTTCTCGAAATCAATCCGGTGGTCTTTGACTTCGCAGTGCTCAGCGACTGCGCTGCGCTCGTGGTCGAGCTGGCGAACGTCGTTTTTGTGTTGGCGTATTCTTTCGTTGAAGTTCTTTGTCTCGCCGATGTAAGTGGCTGGACAATCTGCACAAGGGATCTTATAAACCACGCCCTGCATTTTTTCTTTCGGAGGGCGATCTTTTGGGCGGGGCATGAGTAACCCAAGCGTGGACATCGGCTTGTGAGCCACGCTGATTCCTTCTTTGGCTAGAACGCGTGCAAGCGCCTCGCTTGTTCCTTTGATGTAGGGTACGCAGATGCGCGAGGTTAAGCGTGGCTGCGCACAGGCTTGTGGTTGCTGGTGTCTGTGATCTCGAGCGTGACGACGGGCAACGCGTTGGATGAAGGTAACTAACAGGGGGTAGAAGCTGAGCTAGTTGGTGGTACATATTACAACGGTTAAACCAGCTGAACTACGAAAAGAGGGAGAAAGGAGTGAAGACAGACGCTCGCTGGACTACCAACTATTTAATACTGATCCTTCGTTTTCCTCTTTTTGTCTACTGGCGCTGTGGCTACCTTCTCGAACTTATTCCATCATTTAATGTTGTTGCTCCTCTATTATTGTCATTTTCTTCCTACTTGATCTTCCTGTGCCATCTCGGATACTCGTTTTCCGAAGGAATCTTTTTTCGCTTCCTTGTAGGGCAACAGATGGTGAACTAACGCAGTTTTCTTCTTTATCTTCTATGGCCAAGGCCTCAAGTATTTCGCGGGCGAGCTGGTCTTTGTGGTGTGCCAAGATGGTTCCCATTTCGAGCTTGGCCTCGCACGTGCGAGAAGATGCTCGTGTATCCGTTCTTTTTCAGATCAGCACAGACGGTTTTTTCCTCCTTTCTTCTGTCAGCCTCAGACGAGCATATAGTCTTCGCCCTAGACATGAGTTTCCTATCCACCGATGCTTTTTGGCAGGCCGGGTGATTGGAATCAAACTGGAGATAACGTCCAGTATGCGTGGGCTTCCTGTAGACTGAAAACTTCAACTTTTCCATTTCTCTTCTCACGAGCACGTCAAGAAAAGGCAAGGAATTGTCTTTTTCAAGTTCCGCTGTGAATTGAATAGCCGGTTCGATGGAGTTGAGATGTGAGAGGAATCTGTCCACTTCAGATCTTTGAAGGATGCAGAAGCAGTCGTCTACATACCGCACAAATATTTTGGGTGCAGTGGCGAATGACTGCAGGGCCTCTTCCTCAATGGCTTCCATGCACAGGTCAGCCGTGGTAACAGAGACGGATGCGCCCATGGCGGTTCCGCTGGCCTGTTTAAAATACTCTCCCTTGACGCTAAAGTAGGTGTTGCTAAGGCAGAACTCGAGGAGGCGGCACAGTTCCTCCACACTAAGGGCGGTCCTGTTGTGCAGGTCTTTGTCTTTTTCGAGAGCTTTCCTGGCAGCTGTAACTGCCAGGGGAACCGGCACACTTGTGAAAAGTGAGATTACGTCAAAAGAGACTAGGCTTTCCTCAGCGCTCACCTTCAATTTCGAGATGCGCTCCACGAAGTCGCTGGAGTTGCTGATATAAGTCGTCGTCTTTCCCACGAGAGGAGAGAGGGTGTGGTGAAGATAGTTGGACACGGCCCGAAGTGGTGAGGTTCTAAAGTCCACAATAGGTCGGAGAGCAAGGCTAGGCTTGTGGATCTTGGGAAGGCCGTAGAAACCAGGCACAGATCCATTCCTACAAAGGAGGTGCAGGTGGAGGCTCCTCGAGTCTGGATGTTTTTTGAAAATTTCAGTCAGGATCTTGTTCAGCGTTGCCTGGATTCGCGGTGTGGGATCCTTTTTTAGTTTTTCATAAGCAGAGGTGTCAAGCAGGTCTTGCATCTTCTGGTCGTAGACATCCCGGTCAAGGACAACGGTCGAATTGCCCTTGTCTGCTGGAAGAAGCACAATCTTTTTATCATCGTGAAGCGCCCGGAGCGCACTTCCTTCTTCTCTTGGGAGATTGTGTCGTTGATGCTGCGGGATGTTTGATAAGATACCGATCACCTTTTGCCGCACCCGCTCACGATCGCTAGGATTCAGGTGCGCGATGCCGTCCTCCAGGGCTGCGACCATTTTCGGCAGAGGCGGTCTCATGGTAGTCATGTTGAATCCGTGGCCTTTAGCTAAAACCTTGGTCTCGCAAGAAGAATGTTTTCTGGACGAGAGGTTTATGACAAACCTGGTGGTATCGGTTTCGTGTTTAGTTTTTTCTCTCTTCATCAGCTTCGAGAATTTCTTACTCTGAGAAACTCTTTGCTTTTCCGCAGAGGTGGAGGCAATGCTTTCAGCAAAAAAGTGTAAGTGAGGGAGCATAGCTGGCATGCGGTGTTCTAGTTGCCTGCGGATGAAAAACAGATCCAGTTTTTTCTTCTTTATGGTGGTCTGGCACTGGTGAATGCGGGCTTTGACCAAACGGTGCTCCGCTTGCTCGAAGATCTTGTGTCCCTCCGGCGTATGAACGAACCGTTTAAGATGAAGGCTTTGGGGGACCAGGTGTTGGTCCCGGCAGTCTTTACGCGATGACTTCGGAGAGGAGACCGTACAACTCTCAAAAAGGTATGTGAATGCCACTCGAAGTATCTGCACGTTCAAGGCACACCTGGACTTTACGAATGCCTGCCGGGACCACCACCTGGTCCCCCAAAGCCTTCGTCTTAAACGACTCGTTCATACGCCGGAGGGACACAAGATCTTCGAGCAAGCGGAGCACCGTTTGGTCAAAGCCCGCATTCACCAGTACCAGACCACCATAAAGAAGAAAAAACTGGATCTGTATTTCATCCGCAGGCAACTAGAACACCGCATGCCAGCTATGCTCCATCACTTACACTCTTTTGCTGAAAGCATTGCCTCCACCTCTGCGGAAAAGCAAAGAGTTTCTCAGAGTAAGAAATTCTCGAAGCTGATGGAGAGAGAAAAAACTAAACACGGAACCGATACTTCCAGGTTTGTCATAAACCTCTCGTCCAGAAAACTTTCTTCTTGCGAGACCAAGGTTTTAGCTAAAGGCCACGGATTCAACATGACTACCATGAGACCGCCTCTGCCGAAAATGGTCGCAGCCCTGGAGGACGGCATCGCGCACCTGAATCCTAGCGATCGTGAGTGGGTGCGGCAAAAGGTGATCGGTATCTTATCAAACATCCCGCAGCATCAACGACACAATCTCCCAAGAGAAGAAGGAAGTGCGCTCCGGGCGCTTCACGATGATAAAAAGATTGTGCTTCTTCCAGCAGACAAGGGCAATTCGACCGTTGTCCTTGACCGGGATGTCTACGACCAGAAGATACAAGACCTGCTTGACACCTCTGCTTATGAAAAACTAAAAAAGGATCCCACACCGCGAATCCAGGCAACGCTGAACAAGATCCTGACTGAAATTTTCAAAAAAACATCCGGACTCGAAGAGCCTCCACCTGCACCTCCTTTGTAGGCATGGATTTGTGCCTGGTTTCTACGGCCTTCCCAAGATCCACAAGACTAGCCTTGCTCCACGGCCTATTGTGGACTTTAGAACCTCACCACTTCGGGCCGTGTCCAACTATCTTCACCACACCCTCTCTCCTCTCGTGGGAAAGACGACGACTTATATCAGCAACTCCAGCGACTTCGTGGAGCGCATCTCGAAATTGAAGGTGAGCGCTGAGGAAAGCCTAGTCTCTTTCGACGTAATCTCACTTTTCACAAGTGTGCCGGTTCCCCTGGCAGTTACAGCTGCCAGGAAAGCTCTCGAAAAAGACAAAGACCTGCACAACAGGACCGCCCTTAGTGTGGAGGAAGTGTGCCGCCTCCTCGAGTTCTGCCTTAGCAACACCTACTTTAGCGTCAAGGGAGAGTATTTTAAACAGGCCAGCGGAACCGCCGTGGGCGCATCCGTCTCCGTTACCACGGCTAACCTGTGCATGGAAGCCATTGAGGAAGAGGCCCTGCAGTCATTCGCCACTGCACCCAAAATATTTGTGCGGTATGTAGACGACTGCTTCTGCATCCTTCAAAGATCTGAAGTGGACAGATTCCTCTCACACCTCAACTCCATCGAACCGGCTATTCAATTCACAGCGGAACTTTAAAAAGACAATTCCTTGCCTTTTCTTGACGTGCTCGTGAGAAGAGAAAAGGAAAAGTTGAAGTTTTCAGTCTACAGGAAGCCCACGCATACTGGACGTTATCTCCAGTTTGATTCCAATCACCCGGCCTGCCAAAAAGCATCGGTGGGTAGGACACTCCTGTCTAGGGCGAAGACTATATGCTCGTCTGAGGCTGACAGAAGAAAGGAGGAAAAAACCGTCTGTGCTGATCTGAAAAAGAACGGATACACGAGCACCTTCTCGCACGTGCGAGGCCAAGCTCGAAATCGGAACCATCTTGGCTCACGACAAAGACCAGCTCGCCCGCGAAATACTTGAGGCCTTGGCCATAGAAGATAAAGAAGAAAACTGCGTTAGTTCACCATCTGTTGCCCTACAGGGAAGCGAAAAAAGATTCCTTCGGAAAACGAGTATCCGAGATGGCACAGGAAGATCAAGTAGGAAGAAAATGACAATAATAGAGGAGCAACAACATTAAATGATGGAATACGTTCCGAGAAGGTAGCCACAGCGCCAGTAGACAAAGAGAGGAAAACGAAGGATCAGTATTAAATAGTTGGTAGTCCAGCGAGCGTCTGTCTTCACTCCTTTCTTTCTCTTTTCGTAGTTCAGCTGGTTTAACCGTTGTAATATGTACCACCAACTAGCTCAGCTTCTACCCCCTGTTAGTTACCTTCATCCAACGCGTTGCCCGTCGTCATGCTCGAGATCACAGACACCAGCAACCACAAGCCTGTGCGCAGCCACGCTTAACCTCGCGCATCTGCGTACCCTACATCAAAGGAACAAGCGAGGCGCTTGCACGCGTGCTAGCCAAAGAAGGAATCAGCGTGGCTCACAAGCCGATGTCCACGCTTGGGTTACTCATGCCCCGCCCAAAAGATCGCCCTCCGAAAGAAAAAACGCAGAGCGTGGTTTATAAGATCCCTTGTGCAGATTGTCCAGCCACTTACATCGGCGAGACAAAGAACTTCAACGAAAGAATACGCCAACACAAAAACGACGTTCGCAAGCTCGACCACGAGCGCAGCGCAGTCGCTGAGCACTGCGAAGTCAAAGACCACCGGATTGATTTCGAGAACACCAGCATTATCGACGCAGAGACTAACAACCGACATAGGCTTTTCATCGAGTCCTGGTATATTCAAACGACGCCAGGCAACATAAATAGGTGCCTTGGTGCTTTACCAACAGTGTATGTGAACGGGCTTCGCCATATTCATGAAAGAAGAAGATCGAGAAATGCGCCACATCCCTGAGAGAAGAAAAAGAAGAGCGAAAAACGCCGCTCCTCGACGGCCACAGTCGCACCTGACGAAGAACCAAGTCGGTTCGAAACGTAGGGCTCCTACATGTTTAGGGATTGGTTGGTTGCCATATTTTAATTATTGTATTTCCCAACCAGAGAGATTTCTCTCGAATGTTTAGCTTCAAGAAAATGTATTGGTTCGTAGTCTTTAGACTCGGGATCATAGAATTTGCTAAAGGCGGGAAAAGAAAATTGAAAGGTTCCCAGTCTTTGACGCTGGGCACTAAACGTTTTTATAGCTGGCTGTAACTGTATTTATGAATTTATAAGGCCGACCATACAGGGCTACAGGGGGTGATAGCCTGCCATTGAATTTTCCATAGACGACCATAGACCATTTTTGTATGGGATGTCTCGGAGTGGTTTATTATGGGTTCTACGCGCCTCTTTATGTGTGTGAGTTATTGTGCATGTCCTCATATTCTCAAATGAATATTTTACCCAGGTTGACATGATCATGTGACAGGTTCTAGCAGCATGTCATGAATACTGTAAACGACTTAATTTTCGGGGGCTCAAATTTTCGCGAATCGGGCCAAAGCTGAAAATTTGAAATTATTCGCGGGTTCTAATTTTCGTGAACCGAGTGTAGCTTCCGTAGCGTTCACATATTGCCCGAATTGTTCGCGGGACGTATTTTTCGCGAAATGTGGGCGATTCGCGAAATTCGCGAAAATTAGGTCCCCGCGAAAATTTTGTCGTTTACAGTATTTGTCAAACATTTTTACTATATTTTGATTTCATGTTGTGCTGTCAGATATAAACTCGAGACTAACTGATTTTCGTACTGTACACTTCCATCAATAAATATTTGTAAAAAATGCTAGTATTGAGCATTTCTCCCTGGTTTCCAATTTCTGAGCATGGAGTGATTTATAGGAAAATTAAATATAAGCTCATATATCAAAATTTTGATTGCAAACAAAAACATTGTATGCAAAAGAGGCACTTTATTATCAGCTATTTGCATGAATTACAACTGACATTATAAAAAAACTAGACTGCTTACAACCGTTGCTTTTCAAGCAGAAATCTAACCTGTACATTATGGGGAGAGCCATATATTTCATTTTTTTCATTTCATTTCATTTTATTTCCTCAAAGGCACTCGACTTGCGAGCGCATTACATGAGGGGGGAAATTCATAATATACAATTGAAACTTCAAAACAATGTTTTCGCGTATATACTATTTACATCTTAGAATAACACGCATAAAAATGCACTGGGGAAAGCGTGCACACCAAAGAGCAGGAAAAAGAACACATACATGATATAACAATGCAATTTCATATATTGCGACATAATTAAATGGGTGTAAACAAAAGTTCACGCAAAAAAGATCAAGATGAATAAGCACAAATATACAACAGCGTGCAAGGCAAATAAATGTCAAGGTAGCGACCGTTTACAAACTGCTCATTCCAAGGTACTGTTCACATTTTAATTTATATGCTGCTAGGTTAGTCTCCGATACTACTTCCTATGGCATATCGTTCCAATCTCTAATGCACATGACAACAGGCGATGAGGAATATAATAGTGTGCGTGATTTGGGCGGCTGAATCTTGAGTTGGTGATCCGTTCTGGGTTATATATAGGAGGGCGGTTTACAGTAGGTTTGCCTAAAAGTTTATGCGCTATTGAAAATGGTATGAAACAGACATAGTCGTGACAGCCGTCGACGTTTCTCAAGAGAATGTAGACCGAGATTGTTTTTTAGTGAAGTGACGCTAGTGAATGAAGAATAGTCAGAGGAAATAAATCGGGCTGCCTTATTCTGGACGGACTCCAGTCTATCAACAAGGTATGCCTGATGAGGACTCCAGACAGCGCTAGCCTATTCTAGTTTTTGAAGTATCAGCGAATTGTAAGCAAGCAATTTAGTAGACGGAGGTGCGAGAGATATATTTCTTTTCAGGAAGCCGAGGGTTTTATGAGCACTTACTACTATGCAATCTACCTGATGAGACCAGATATATATAAGCTTTCCAAAACCATTTCATGTTATTTATTTAGCACCCTCTTCTACACCCTTCTTACACCCTTCACTAAATGGAGGGTGTAACACGAAACAGCACCCCTTTCGGTAAAATTATGATGGTGTATTACTAGGTTTTAGGGTGTTAAAAAGTAGTAGCCGAGGGTGTAAGTTTCTAAAACACCCCGTTTACACCCTGAAATGTGTAAAAACTTTTACTGTGTAGACAGGGTGACTCTTCTCGAGGTTGCAAACAAATGCTCGTTGTGAGCTGGCACGGCGTTTGGCGTACGTCGATCTGCGTTCACTTTACTTCGCCGTGGCAGCGTGTCCACTCGCTCCCCATGCCAGCAAAATCATAACTGTTTCGTTATTCGCCGTATCTGAAATGTAGCGACGAGAAGAAAAGGGAAGTGATTGTATTGCACTTCTGTGTGAAGCAATCCAGGACGACGTAAGCAATGGCGCCGTGGAGACGATAGCAAATGACACATGCACACCCCAGCGAAAACGAAACCAAAACTACATGTTGACAGTCTCCTGCTCCCAAAGTGCACCTGAACCGCTAGGGGCGCTGCAATTTGGCATACTGCCCATCGTCGGGTGTAGCCCGAAACAAGCCACTCCTGTTTGAAATAATTACAGCCCATTTTAAATAAGCCATTTGCATTCCAACCCGTCACCTTAGAACCAATTCCTAAAACGCCCTGTACATCTCAACCCGTTTCCTAACAGTCTTCTGTACCCTACCTTTCGTCTGAATACATTTCCGTGTTTAAAAAAAGTTCAATATGTATTTCTTGTATCACAATGCATTCCACAAACATGCGTTTCTATCAAATAGTTATCCACGTAAAGTATTTCTACATTAGTTATCTTTTCAAACAGGTTCTTGAAAATATACCATTAAATACGCCTCTGCAGAACAGACTTTTCGCAATAAGAAAAATATTTCCTGATGATAAACTAGACCGGGAAGACAGGGCTGCAGTTGTGACTCCATTTTTCATTTACAATTTCAGTCATACAATTTTTGTGTACACAAAATATTCAGAGACCGGAAAATGCCATTGTCTTGTTCAGGAAGTCAAAAAAGCGGAAGCCGTTTACAACTCCCTGTAACGCCGAAGTAGAGCGCAGCTGTTGAGGAGGAGGATGGTAGGGTACTGAGGGGAGGGTATACCCCTCGTCCCTCCTCCTCACCTCCTTATCCTCCTCCTCCCCTCATTCTTCAATCCCCCGCGGAAGTCATGTGATCGGGGGGGGGGGGGTTTCACGTGACCTGGGGTTCACGTGACCTCAGGGGTTCATGGGACCTGGGGGTCACGTGACCTGCGGGGTTCACGTGACTTGGGGGGTCACGTGACCTGGGGGGTCATGTGAGCTCGGGGAGGGTCACGTGACCCCCCCCCCCCCGAGTTCACGTGACCCCGGGAGAGGGGCTCGCGCGGTGCATTATGGGACATTTCCCATAATGTTACGCCGACGCCGACGGCGACGCCGACGACGCTCAAGCCGGAAATGGGCGTCTAAGAGCTGCGCTCTAAAAAGAAATCACACCTTCACAAAGCTGACACCTTAGCCTTGTTCATCTAGTTTGCGATCTTTTCTGATCTACTTGTGTCCCCTGGCCCGCACGTCACCCCCATTTCCGAGTTGCAGCTAAAATATAATTGTTAAGGCCTCATCCTTCTTGATCAAGTCAATGAAACTGTAAAGGGCTGTTTATACTCCGACGTTGAGCGCACTGAACGCAGCGTAGCGCAGAACGCGCACCTTTTATTGGCCGGCAACCAGGAACTCGATATCTGCAACCAATAAGTACCTGCGCGCGCTGCGCTACGCGGCGCCCGACGACGTTACGTTGGAGTATAAATGTACCTTAAATGTTCGGGAAGACCCTCTCTGATATTGCGTTCATATTTCGGTGTCAAGACTGCATGTGGTCCTTTGCCCGCGGTTCTCGGTTTCCATCTTGGTTTCACTATTCAGTGGCGAAATTTCTATCCATCCCGGTGCTATCGAAATAATGAAGCATAGTGGTGACGTCTCAAACACCGTCATTCTTCATTCTTGTCCAGCTCGCTTGCACCTTTGCATTTAATTGCATTATAATCATAACCTTAAAATGCAAGCCTTTCTACCCTTGTAGGGGTTAGACTGGTGGCAGCTGATAAAATCTGTTTGCTCTACTGACGTCTGACCCCTTGTTAGCTGAGTTGGTAGAGCGCTCCACTGGAAATGGAGAGGTCCCGGGTTTAATACCCGGACCAGGCGGATTTTTTCGGTCGCGCACCAGTCACCTAGCTGTGTTTGGAGATTTATGTTTGTCCTTTGTGCCTCTTGTTGACGTGCTTCTGCAGTGCTTCTCCAGGGATTGTTTTCGTCATTCTTGCCCAGCTCGCTAGCACCTCTGAATTGAATTGCATTATAATCAGACGTACTTTCTTGGCGCAAAAAGAGCCTCGCATGCTTTACGTCGGGAACTGGAATGAATGCCAGTGCTACCATATTTCAATAAGGGACCTGAGTCCTACACGTTGTTGGGACCGAGCGGTTGTCCGGGCGCTTTGGGTACAGCAGGGAGCCGAGCCAGGGCAGGAGCTCGTGTGGTAGCCGGCATCGGGAAGGACCAGGGAGTAGGAGGGGTGTCTCGTATAAGTCTTTATATATACATATGAACAAGTTTACAACATCAACGGGAGAACACTGTCGAGAACACCAAGTAGCAGCCGCCTGCTGCTGCTTTTATAACGTCACTTTTCCCCACATTCCTAGTAGGGAATCCCTATCGTCCCTGCCTTGACCACAACAGCGTGGTCAGTGTTCGTTACCTTCAGGCACGCCCCTTACTTCTCTCTCTCTCTCTGACTGCCACACGCGTCACGCACTCCGTGGGCCAGACGTCCTTGGCCGCGGAGTCGCCGGTCAATCTCGGCGGACAATGGTGCCATCGAAGTCGGGGAAGGCGGAAGACATCCATAATTGCAGGCGTCCTGGCTTCCGTGTGTTAGGGGATAATCCCATGGGCGATCTAAGCTGGGGAAATTGAGTAAAGCCCCTCCTTCGTCGAGGACGTCCCGAAGGCTGTCGTGTCGCCGTGCGTCGAGGTCAGACAGCAGAAGCAAGGGGAGGTGCCCGACGGCAAAGTCGGCCAGAAGACACTGGCGTGGGTCAACCCGATGATCCTTTACGAGAAGGTCACGTCGTCCCCGAGTACCAAGGTGCGTTGGCGGCTCCAATGCGCCTCTCGCTCTGTCTCCGGGCGCTGCTGACCATAGCCACCTGGCGACGATGCTCCAGGGCGTTCACCTGTGCCGGTCGGTTTGGAGGAGCAAGGTTGTCTCCTGGGGCCTTTCGCAACAGCTCATCCGCCGCCAGGAAGTGTGTCTTGAGGGGGAGCAGTCCACACTGGTCCCTTGAAAGACGCGGTCTCACGGCTGGGCTGGCGACTGAAGTCCAGGCTGGGGTCCACACTGGGAAGTGGCAGTAACAAAACCCACAACACCGAACCACACTCCGCACAGGCAAGCGCCCAGCCCCCAATCTCTCCAATCCGCCAGACCAAAACAAACAACAACAAAATGCCTCGCGAAAGTTCCGTACTATTCTGTCAAAGAAGAAACACACGCACAAAGAAACTTATTTCTTCCGACAGGTTGCTCTAGCGAAAGACGAATAAAAGCCCTCTAACGCTCAACCTAAAATAAAACGGACTCCCGTGAAAACAAAACCACATTACAAACCGTAACGTAACTCCCATAGGGCATATCCCTATTAAATTCGCGGCGTCCTTCATAAAGCAAACTACACCGAGTATAAAATTGCTTTAAATGAACTTTACCGCCCACACAGCGAGCTAAAGCCGAACGCAACGCAAAACTCGGACTCCCGAAAAAAGAAAAGCTAATAACCCAGCCGAATAACCTAGTCTACTCAATACTAAAAAAAAAATACGTTTAGCCCTCCCTTTTCCCTCGAAAGTCCTTTGCATCTAACCTACGCCCAGTTTGCTCTTGGCCTCACTCGAACTGTTCAACTTCTTCTCGTTGGACTTGCGTGCAGGCGCGAAGCTGCAGTCCCGGAGATCTCCCTTGGTTTCCCCGTCCGACGTGATGCCTGGCTGAACCACGGGCGATGAGCTCTGCCTCCGTTTGGAACCCCGCTGCGTCGTTCCAGGCTCGTTGTTGCCTCCTCCAGGCTCCTTTCTCGCACTTGAGCTGTGGGTCCGTGGCTCGTTGGGATGGGGGTCCTGGAGTTTTCCCCCTACCAGCCACGAGGACCGCTTCTTCTTCTTAAAGTGGCGCTCGTCGCGCTTCCCTGGACGCTTTTTGCGGGGAGCGTCGCTGCCAGATCGTACGACGCTGATCCGGCGCTGCCGCTTCCTCGGTCGCTGGCTCGTGACGACATCAGAGTTCTTGGTCTCAGGACCACCTTGCCGCGGACACGACGATGTCTTCAGGTGCACTTGCGTCGGGTCTGCTTTGACCCACCTGGGCTCCATCGTGTCCCCGGTGAGTCCCTTGCCCGCGCAGCCGCCGCCGGTTGCAGGTCCCTTGGGATGGCCGACTTCGGGTCTCCCGTCCTCCAACCTCGATGACGACTCGCTGCCGGACGCGCACTCGTCGTCGTTCTCTTGGCCCCTGGACTCCGTGAATGGTCTGGAGTCCGGGCTCCGCAACCGCACCAGGCAGGATTGGTTGATCTCGTCGAAGGAAATCTCAATCACCTCCCTCCTGGTGGGCCGCGTGGACTCCTGCGACGGCGCCGTGGGCTTGGTCCCAACACCGCTCGGGTGCCGATCCGGGCGGTAAGGATCCTGTCTTGATTGCTGGACCGTTTTCTCCGGCATCTCGGCGCTGCTCTTCATGAGCTGACTCGACCTCCCCGGCGTCGTCTCCGTCTTGGCGTCACCTTCGTCATCCGGGAAGTCGCCGCTGGACGCCCGAAGAGCCTTCTCTTCTTTCTCCCGCAGCTCGGGGTCGATTTTGTGCGGAACGGCGTCGGTCTTGCGTGGAACAGCGTCGGTCGCGTCGGAAGAAACACGCTGGTTTCCGGTCACCTCGGTGTCCCCAGCTTCCGTTTTCTTCTTTTCCTGACACACCAATTCTGTCGCTGCTTCCACGTCACTTTCACCGTCCCGCCGATCGGAGTTCGGGTCGGGCTTGCGAAGAACGGCGACGGTCGTGTCGGGAGACAGGCGCTGGTTTTCGGTCATCTCTATGTCCCCAGCTCCCACTTTCTCCTTTCCCTGACACGCCTTCCCTGTCACCGCTTCAACGCCCGTTGTCGCCCTACAAAGAGCCTCCAACTCCCGCGCTTTCTTCGCGAGCTCGAGCTGCTCGAGCTGCTCGAACTCGTAGTCGAGCCGCTCCATTTCGCGCTTGTACTCGCGTTTCTCGAGCTCCCATCTCTCACACTCGAGAGCCCACTCGAGATTCTTTCTCGCCCTTTCGTGAGCCTCCTCGTCGGCCCGCCTTTTGCGTTCCTCCTCTTCGGCCCGCTTTTTGCTCTCGCGCACCTCCCGTTCCCTTTCGCGAGCCTCCTGCTCCCTTCCGCGAATTTCTCCCAGAGCCTCAGTGAACTCCTCAACGCTGACGGCTCTTTGCACTGCCATTCGTACTCGCTTCGTAAAATAGAAATGACACCCCCACTGGATTGCCGTCATTACACAACTAACAATGTTGCGATAATGCAATTCAAGTAAAATAAACACTGTTCTGCTGAGATCGCAATATCGTGATTCTCGCAGGAATATTATTTGTTTTGCGACAGCAATCCAGCGGGAGTGTCATTTCAATTCTACGAAGCGAGTATGGGCGGCAGTGCAAAGAGCCGGTAATAGAAACAGCCAACAATACAAAGGCAAAGAGACGGAGGGCGTAACCCAAGAAGTACAAGCACTGCTTGTTCTTTTGGGATTGCACAATTGGGATGTAAGCCATCCTACGTCGATGACAGCAAAAGACAGGGACGTATCCAGGGGGGAGGCCCATGACACCCGCCCCCCCCCCCCCCCTTCTCCCGAAATCTTCCATTTTGCTGGGACCTCCTCTCCCCTCTCCCCCTCATACAGCATTTTGCCATGGGCGCCCCCCCCCCCCCCCCCCCCCCAAACAAAATCCTGGCTACGTGCCTGGCAAGAGCTGCTATGCCAGTCGGGTATAAGCGGAAAGACTGCTTTGAGTAAGGCTGAAATAGGGCCGCGTAGAGACAATGGTCGAAGCGTAAAGCTTGCTTCGAGTCGGTTTTAAACGGGAAAAGGATAACGGTAAGGTAGAAATCGGTATAGGTTTTGATGGGCTCGGCATAGGCCAATTCGTAATCGACGTGCGGCAACATGTCAAGTCTGCGGGCGGAGGTATAGGACACACCGACCTTGTCCAAACATACAGCTCCATTTCTACATTTTTCTGAGGGCCCTAATTCGCGAAACGCGGCATGCAGTTGTGCTTTTATTGACGGAACAAGTTTCACAAATGGCACACAAATGGTTGCAAACTTTCCCCAAAGTTTTTTACTCCGACACTATAACAACAACCCAATTACATCTTTTTTTTTTTTTTTTGTGATGCATGTCAGATAATGACACCACTTTCAAGAACTACTCCAGCAGCGTACTTTTTACTTCGACCCTTAAATTATACGTATATATGCACAGAGAAATTTTATGCGGCAGCCGAAAGCGCGAGACACATGCGCGAAAAATCCATCCGATCCGACGTCCGATCCGGCAGTACGACTGCCTGATCCGAAAAATTTGGTCGCTTCAGACGTCGGATCGGCGGTCCGGCGTGCGTCCAACGTGCCAGATAGTTTCGCACAGCGGACGGACTGCCGGAAGCGTCCAGCCAATGACAGCACAGCTAGCGCGAACGTCATGATGACGTACTGAGTCTGGCGGGACGAATAAGAAAACGGGACGGGAAGCCGGACGCGTGGATCCCGCTGACCCATTCGAAAAAGATGGCCCGGCAAAGAATGCACGCGCTAGCGAGAACGAGCTCCTAACTTCGCTCGTGCGAGCTAATCCTTCATCCTGGGACCAGATATCTATGAACGCGGACCACCGCTGGAGTGCTTGGATCGCCTGGGCGGAGCCGAACGGATCGTCGTGTCGCATGCAAGGTCGGAAGCGTGTGTCTCAAACTGTCGCGTGCGGCAATTCGGAGCGGCGTTCGGACTGCCGGATCGGACGTCGGATCGGACGATTCTGTCGTCCATGTGTCTCGCGCTTAAAAGTAAGTTTGTTATAATTTTTTGTTTTTTTTTTGGTGGGGGGGGGGGGGGGGAGGGCAAGAAAACAAAAATGGGTTTTTACGTTCTGCACAAGCCTGATAGGTTTTCTGAAAGTTAAGCGTTGCGTTGGCGTAACCGCAGTTGCCAAACGTCGGTCACATGTCTGAAAAAGTGGCCATCTTGTCGTACTAGCGTGACAAAGACAGTGGTGACCAGGGTGTAAGATAGACAGGTGGGGAAACGAGAGCCAAATGAGCGACCGGATTGTGTCCCTTTCGGGTTTCTCTTTTTTTGTGGCGCCATCTATGTGGAGCACCGCGAACTCTCACTCCAGGTGGGCGACCGGTGGCGACCGGCTAAACCGACGGAGATTTGTTTTCTTTTCGCCGCAGCGCCATCTGTCGCAAATCAGGGGTACCCGCAAGCAGACGAGTACACAATCCGGTCACGGCATTGCTGTAGGCCTCTATGGGCCGTTTCCCCACCTGTCTATCTTACACCCTGGTGGTGACATAGAATGGGACGTGTTTGTGTGAGACTTCCTTAGACACGGCGAGACGCAGTACGCGCGGGGAGTGCGGAAAACAAAACGATTGGCATAGTTGCCCTGGAGCGAGGGGAAAAAAAGAGGAAGGACAGACACGAAACTCCGAACGCAGCTTAAGATTTATTTTTCAGTACACCTCCTTAAATACGCCCAAAAATAAACAAGAAGAAACACGTTGCCCAAGGTCACACAACCGTGGCAGAAAAGACCAAGGAAGGAAAGACCCCGGCGACCGACATGAGGACACTAGTTTGTAGGTGCAAGGCCCGAAAGAACCAACGCACTCTCTAGAGTCTAAAGGGAAGAAACCGACACAAAGGAACCGACGAGGTAGGCACTTCAACCACACTCCTTCCTCCCCCCCCCCCCCCCCCCCCCGCGCCCCCCACACCGGCGGTCGACCTAATGACTAATCCTAAGGACAAAAAAATAATATGTATGAATATTAAGCGTTAAGCAACGTTTTAATAGGAGTGGAAATTGCAACGCACATATTGCTAAAACATCCACTCTTCCTAGAAATCGTCAACGACTTCTTTACAAGCTATTTGTAGACGTCTCTTTCCTTATACAGAGTCTGTCACCGGTGTCATTTGTTCTTTTGTTTCTTTGTCTTTTCTGCCACGGTTGTGTGATCTTGGAGAACGTGTGTCTTCTTTCGGGTTTGTGGGCCTATTTAATGAGGTGTTCTGAAACAAAACTTTAGCTGGGTTCGGAGTTTCCTTTTTGTCCGTCCAATTTTTCTTCCCTCGCTCCAGGGTTGCTATGTCTATTCTTAACCAGCTCGCCTGCTTATTTGCTTTAACTTCAATACAATTAGAACGCGGCAGCGACGAGCAGAGTCCTTGCGCCACCCCGTTGCAACGGAGAACCAAACACTCCAACTACCACACGCCGTTGCGCAAAGAGAACAGGTCCGACGCAGCGTCCCCATTTTTTTTCCCCTCCGTTTTTCTGTCGCTTTATCACGCTCATTCTCTTGGGAAGTCCTAAGCGCTCTCGTCTCACGGAGAAGAACGCCGCGATATATTTTAACACGTGACGTTTTGACTCGCCGTGAGTAATGCGGATGCAGTGGCGTAGCAACCGGGAGTGCCGGGGGGCCCCGGGTACCTGGGGTCCCAGTCACGTAGGGGAAGGTGCTACCTCTGGCAGCACCCGGCACACCCTCTCCCTTCGGCTTTACTGGTTGGTTGCGATCTTGAGGATTCAAAGCGGGGGGGGGGGGGGGGGGGGGGGGGAGAGGCTACAAAAGGCATAAGGACCCCGGGTGCCGGATGGTCTAGCTACGCCACTGAGCGGATGCACTCGAGAAAGGCGTTCGGCTGGCACTATAGTAAGTTACAGCTCGAGAAGGTAGGGCGAGAGAAAGGAAGGCCGGGGAGAAGAAGAAGCAGACTGAACGCTGAAGGGGAGTGGGGGAAACTTCCTCCTCTTTCCAGCGTTATGTCTGCTTTTTCCTTCCCGGCCTTCCTTTCCCTCGCCCTACCTTCTTGAGTTGTAACGGACTATATTACCCAATCAGTTAGGAGACAAGTTCTTCGGCAGCGTTCGGCTGGCCGTCGGCCCATCGACTTCCGTTCCTGGTTGTGGAACGGAAGTGGTTCGAGGCCAGCAGTATCAGTACATTATGTGATCAAAGAATTAGGCCTCCCGGGACAAAGAAGTCACATATGTACCCTTAAGCAAAGGTCACTGTGTTCATGCATCACGCAAAAAAAAAAAAAAAAAACGAAAAAAAAAAAACGTGGTGTTTGTCGCAGACGTTATGACCAAATTACAGGAACGCTTCGAGCATATTTAAAGGATGATTGCTTTGAACAAGTCTGCCGGCATTTTTTCCATGACCAATGTGACCGTTATACGAGGAAGAAACACGTCTCAGGCAGCGTCTACAGACTGTCTTTTGCGTGATGTGTTAGAAATGTTACCTCGGCTTTAAAGTTCGTTTCCAAGTAATCTTCGTGAAACGAGGGAAGCTACATACGCTATAATTACGCATATAGATGAACTCGCGATAATCTGCTGCCTTCGCACCAGATTATCGCGTCTGGTTCTTCCGAAACGCAGATAAAACATCGGAAATTCCGCCGCAAGCCGTGGGCGGGGGGGGGGGGGGGGGGTATTAGAAGCGATGTATTAAGGGGGATTTACCCGCTCGTCACTCGATGGGCGAATTTCGCTACACAAACCTGAGCTTCGGGAATGCACGAAAGTATTCATTCTTTTGGAGGTTAATTATGAAGACGTAAGGAAGGTCGTAGGGCCTTCATTTGAAACTGTTTCTTTGTGTGATGTGTTAGTAATGTTACCTTGGCTTTGGAGTTCGTTTCCAAGTAATCTTCGCGAAATGAGGGAGGCTATATACGATATAATTACGCATATAGATTAACTCGTATGTGGAATGCCTTCGCACCAGATTATCGCGTCTGGTTCTTTGCAAACGCAGATAAAACTTCTGAAAATCCGCCGCAAGATGGGTAGGGGGGGGGGGGAATCTTAGAAGCGATGTATTAAGGGGGATTAACCCGCGCGGCTCGCCACTCAATGGGAACATTTCGCTACACAAACCTCAGCCAGCTTCAGAAATGCACGAGAGTATGCATTTGAAGACGCAATGAAGGTCGTACGGCCCTTAAATGTTTCCTGGGCAGCACTGAAGATATTTAATAAAATACAGAATTATGCCCGTTTTGACTGTTTTGAACTCAATTTGAGACATTTTTGAAAATAAATTATTTAGAAGACAAACGTGACAAACACCTTGACCGTACGTACTAGGGGTGCCTCTAATTTTAATTTAAGACGATGTCTAGAAAACTTAATATTGCTTGTATTAGTGTATTTGTGTAAATAAACTCGCTGTTTTAATTTTATTTTTAACGAGTTAATCCATATCGCGACACAAGCACTAAATGCCTCAAACCTGAAGATTTTCTTGTTCTTTTTTTTTTCCGTCGAGCTCGAATATGACCGCAATGGCTGGTGGCTCGGGGATCGGTAGCACGTGTAGCGAAAGCTCGCGCTGCAAACCGCACTGATCGGGAATTTGATCCCCCGCCCCTGCCCGTTTCCATCTGGATGAGCATCCTACCGGCGTGCAGTCATGTATCACTATTGCGAGATGCACGTTATAGACGTCAGACTAGCAGCGATATGGGCCTCCTGCGTTCCCCAGGGGGTGCTGCGAAAGGGACTTGTTAGGCCTTGTTTTGGGTAGTACAAACTTTAGCGTCTCAAACTGTCACGCATGCAGAAGCGTGCCAGCTCTGGTGCCGAGCGCGAGATCACGATGAAAACACAAAGAAACAACAAAAATTCGAACGCCGTCAAAGCTAAGACGCTAAGCGCGTGAGCCAAAAACAGACGTTCCGCGCGTTCCAAAGTAGACATGACAAAGAAAAAGAATAATTAAAGCGTCGCTTCACAGGTGATTTGACGTCACCACCCAGAGATAAGAGACGCGTACCCTAGCGGTGGTGTCATGAATTTGGCACTTTTGGTTGTCTTGCGGCGTTGAGTCTCGCCGATTTCTGGCGTCCAAAAGTGTTTTTTCGTTCTTCAGGACCAGACAGAATTAAGAAAGCTCAACCAACGTGCCATAAGTAGTGCGAGGCTCAATCAAGTGAGCTTGTACTACCCAAAATGAGGGCGCTACAGTTTGTTCAAAGCTTCAGCGCAGGAGGCCTATAGTGCACGCCCTCGGGGCTGACTAATTTTCCGCTGTCTAAACATACACACAACAGAATCACAATTAATGACTCCGCTAGTCTGCACTTTTTAAACGTTAAAAAAATAAGAAAAACTAACGTGCTTATTAGTGACCGACCCGAGGTCCTGCAATTTTGTCGCCAAGCTGGCAGACACTTGCAATCAGCTTAGACCCATCCTTCGTGATGCCTCAATGTACATTATCACTGTCGCACATTATATCTCACTTCATTATCATTATCACCCTCTAGACGGGCCTCACAGGCATTCATTGTACGGGCTGCATGCCTCTCTGTGGCGCCTGCGCATACGAGCAAAAAGGAATACATACCTACCTACAAACGAATATTTTGGTTTTATGCGTTACACCAGTGAGAGCGGTCGTGCTCCTTGAAGACACGGGAAAACGATTGATGCTTGCAAGTGCTACCGAAACCAGATTTTGACGAACAGTAAGAATAAATGCCATGCATAATAGTGTGTTTCAATGTCCATACACACAGTTGCGTTTTAGTGCGTTTGGCTGCGCTGCGCTGAGAGATGGAAGCGAGTCACCGGTACATCTATGCTTTGTATGAAGCGTGGAATTCAATTCAAGGAGTAGCTTGGCGCGTGACATACGAAGAAGGAATATCCCGGTTTTTCGCAGCCAGAACACAGCCAAACAAACCCAAACGCTCTAGAACGCAACTGTGTTTATGGGCCTTTAGACGAGCGTCACCACTGGCTACCGCGGCCACGGTGTACTGCTCCTAGTGCGCGTTGCAGAGCATGCTTCGATGCATAACAGCGCGAGCTCCCGGTTGCACTGCCGCTCTGGGCGGTTGCGGGATCGCTTTGCCCATGCCCAAGTCAAACGAGAGTGACCAATAGAAACAACCAACACCGACAAGCCTCAAGCAAATGAAGCACGCGCGAATGTATCTTTGGCAGGCTTGCGATTGCTCGTGCTTACTTCAAAAGCACCGAGAGACAACAAGCCTGTCAAAGATATATCTTTGCGTGCGTGCCTCGTTTGCGTTTGTATGTATGTTTATACAGCCTGAAGTTCGTCTGCCTCAACTGGTGACTTATGCTGCGTCCTCGTTCTTGTGCCTCGTCCTTTGCTGACTTGTGCTGTGACTTGTCCTTTGCGGACTTGTGCTGTGACTTGTCCTTTGATGTCTAGCACTGTGGCTTGTCCTGTGTCCTCGTTCTTGTTGTCGTCCTTTGCATTTCAGTATTTATAATGGTTACTTGTCTCTCAGGTGAAGATGAACAATTTAGTCAGTGCAGTATGACCGCTAGCCTGGGGTTTTAACGCGCACCACGCAGTAGTGATATACGACCGCACGCCGGTACGATGCTCATCCAGATCAAAACGGGCGGGGCCGGGGAATGATTGCTTCGTTTGCTTGAGGCTTAGCGTTGTCTATTGTTTCGTTTTGTCGCTCTAGGCAATTAGGACATAAAAAGCAACAGCCGTTTGTGTCCATAATTCCTCTTCATCTTGGAGGAACCTTTGTACAGGGTGTCACAAAAGAAATTTACACGGTCGTTTTTACCGCAAAAATAAACTAGGCATCGCCGAACGCTCATTCTCCGCCCAAAGGTAACGCTAGAGGTCACAGCCAGTTGCCAAAGTTTCAGCCCGATCCGATAACTTAATCAAAAGTTATAAGTGATTTTCCGAAAATTTCAATGGGAAAACGGCGGCCGACCGAGTTTTCGAACACATGGGGCTCTATGGCACCAGAAACCGAAAACGGGCAAAAATGGGCTCCATTTTCCCATAGAAATTTTCAGAAAACCGCTTAAACCTTTTGATTAAGTTATCGGACCGGGTTGAAACTTTGGCATCTGGCTCTGACCTCTAGCTCTACCTTTGGGCGGAGAATGAGCGTTCGGCGATGCCTAGTTTATTTTTGCGGTAAAAAAGACCCTGTAAATTTTCTTTTGTGACACCCTGTACTTCTCCTTACTTGGTAATGCCATCTTATTTGGTAGCGGAAGTGGACGTCTAGAGGAAATATTCCTTCAGGGTTCGGGAGTGCAAAACATAAAAGAGAGGTCGCATGTAACGCTCAAGCTACTAACAGTGCTTCTGGCAAGCTCAATAGACCCTTTCACGCATTCACAGTTATCTTATGTAAAAGTTATGACTGATTTTCAGAAACTTTCAATTAGAACATGGGGCCTATTTCCGCCCGTCTTCCGTAACTGGCGCCATATAGAGATCCATGTATTTGAGAGCTTGGTATGCCGCAATTTTTCCAATAGAAATTTCAGAAAATCACTTATAACTTTTTAATAAGGAAATTGTTAGTGTTGAAACTTCGGCATCTGGATCGGAACTCTTACGCTACATTTGAGTGAAGAATCAGCGTTCAGCAATACATAGTTCATTTTTGCAAAAACAAAACCACAAAAACAAGTAACGTTTTGTTTGTTTGTTTTTTTTTTGGGTGGGAGGACATTTTTTACTTGTACAACATTTTTAGGTCCTTCTTACGCGTCTTCCGCTCCCAGCAGAAATACGCGAACGGATAGCAGACGACACACTAAAACAAACATTCGTCGGCTTTAGAATTTGTTTTTTTATCATAGAAGAAAACGTTTTGTTTCAAAACCGGAACTGAATCTCCATCATCATTTATGCATTCATTAAAATCATTATTTATCGCGGTTATCCTGCTCGTCACCAGCCTCTCCAATGGCGTTCTGGGTGTTTCTGCGATCTCCACACCTCCTGGGAGCGAGTTTGCAAACCAGTATACAGACGATATGAAGAGCAGGCAGACGCAAGACATTGGAAATGCAAAACTGCCGTTTTATTTCTATTTTTGTTTCCTTTGGCTTTGATTAGAGCTTTAAAAAGAAAGATACATTTTTTTGTGCGAAACGACGATCGTGTGCCCAGTTTTAGGTACGTAGGTTTGGAATTCGAATTTTGTGAGGCGTGCCAAATATGCTGATCCTTACGGCCGCACCGCCGCACCCTGTACTTTCGCTAATTTTGAACGTGGTTGGAACTTCGATCTTATCGGAAATCAGAGCTTGCTCTAAGTTATATAAGCCACCATATTCTAGGTCTTGAATGGGGGGGATCGGTGGCCGAGTGGCCTAGCGCACACCAGCTCGGAGCACGTGGAGCGAAAGCTCGCGCTGCAGAGCCCAGGGATCCTGGATTGAATCCCCACCCCTGCCCATTTCGATCTGGATGAGCATCGTACCGGCGTGCGGTCGTGTACCACTACTGCGTGGTGCAGACCCCAGGCTAGCGGTTGTACCGCACTGGCTAAATTGCTCATCTACAGCTGGGAGACTCGTCGCAACTTTTAAATGGCTGACCAACGACTCGCTGTATAAATATCCACACAACCCCAATTATTATTTACGTCCTGAATGGCTCGTACCTCGCGTCGCCCGTTGGCCGTTTCCGGCAGCGGCGGACGCAGCTGGAAGATCTAGCTCGACATTGGCGGCGAACAGGCCGTAATCCGAGCCCACCCTGAGCGCCCGAGCTGCATGCGCAGCTGCGAGCGTGCAACTCGTTTGTTCCGGAAAACTTCTGCGACATCTATGAGGGAAAGGCTACAAATAAATCGCGGGTGAATCGCGGATGTAAAATGCACGCGCAAAATCCAGCCAAACTTTGAGTACATTTTGGATCATTCGATATATTATTTTCGCCAAATTTAGAAGGATGCGGGGGAATTGAGTTTGCTTATATTAGGAAAGTTGGCTCTATTCATAAAATATACTTGCAATTTCTGTAGAACACCACCACGTACCTTTCGCGTTTGTATTTATTTTGTTTTTGTTTTTTTCGGTGGAGTGACCCTACTTTTTTGTTCGAAATTGTGTGTGGTCCCTTACCTGTTTTTTTACGCACATGTGTCCACGCCTTACATTTTTAATTCTTCGTCACAACAGGAAGGTATTTAACTTCGATCCAGCCTCGATTAGGTTGTAAAAGCATCAAAGGGCTTGAGCCGCGTCTGTGTAGGCGCACGTACGCTCGCACATCATTCACACATGATTTAGCGCCGAACGTGTCAGATGGCCAAAGCAACATGATTTTCGTATTCTCGTGTAGAGCCGAGGTCACACTGCTCATACATCATGCACAAGACAGTCTGCAAACACGAGCCGCCGGAATATCCGGGTTCGAATGCCGCGTGCCAAGTTTTCTCCTTGAACTCATTGTCACGCGGCGTTCGAAGCAAGAATCTCCCGGTGACTAGCGTTCGAATCTGTATGCAGACTGTCTTTTGCATGATGTATATGCAGTGTGACCCCCCGGCTTAAGACACGTCAAAATATTAGGCGGTGGAGAAAAATCATCCATCTGCGTTAAGTCCTTATTTCGAACTCTACTTGTTCACCTTCCGCTCATCGAGAAACACTACGAGAGAGCCCAAGCATGCACCTGATCTCGATACTGCACCGTCTTTTTCAAAGCAATAAAGTCCGTCTGCCAGGTCACTGAATGTCAGAGATGTAGGAATGAATGGAGGCGACATACCGCTTCTGTCTAGCGAACCGTGGAAATTCCAAGGGGAGCCAGAAGTGGAGCTCGCGGTCGGTGGGCTGGGGACGCCCCCAAGGCTGCCCAAGTCCGTCCAATCGCGTCCAAGTGTACCCAAGGCCGTACAATAACACGTCTCGTCGTTTGGGTCATCGGTGGGGGCGTGTCCTTCTAACCGGAAAACTCCCCCGGATTCGACTCTAGGGGCGTCATGCAGGCTTGGGAAGTAATCCGTTACTTTTCCAAGTAATTTTGGTAATTGCCTCGTTACTTTTTCTGGAAGTAATTTGTAATGTAATTTCGTTACAAATATTGGTAACTGATTACTTAATTACTCGATACTTTTTTTTTAAAAATACGAGCATAATAGAGTAACAGGAGCAATACGAGCAGAACATTCACCAGCATAAAAAGAGCGAGTTCGACAAAAAAGAAAATATCAGGAAGAAGAAAATAGCCGAAAATGAAACACGATTTTTTGTATGACCGGTCACTAGAGCCACTAGGAGAACGGGCAATGCATGTACAAATATACGAAAGACAAAATCAAGTAAGACAACGCGGCATAGGCTCTCCGTCGCCTTCCATCGTGTTTTTCTTCTTCTCCCAGGCAAGAGAAAGCTCTTTCTTGTTTATTTGTTTTGGCGTTTTACACCGTTTCACCCCTTCCCAACTTCTTCGACGTCTTCGCCACCTGAACATACATCAAACGCGGGTCCGTACCCCTTCGATTCGCGGGTTCTCAACTCGCTTAACAGACGACGTAGCCTCGCGCGAGAGGGTCGAATTCTCTTTGTCTTTAATGTCCGCTACTGTTTTCCAGCAGGCTCTTGAGGCACGGCTGAAAAACGCCCGGCGCGAGGTCGAGAGCATCCTCTTCGAGGGTGCGGAGGATACTCTTTTGGTTTACTTGTCTGGGCGTGGTGGTCGAGTCCACTCCCTGCTTTATGGTCAACTGTCAACGTAAAGGGGGGGGGGGGTGTTAGGCCATCTAATAAGTGCTGAGAGAGAGACAGAGAGAACGCGTAAAAGTGTTATGATCCTCTATTGTTTTCTGAGACCGATGGCCACCGCTTCTCTCGCTCTCTATGCCCTCCTCTCCCCTGGCCTCCACGAATATAGGTATGAAAGTGAGAACCGATGAACTATCAAAAACCCGTAACCGCCACTTTTTCTCTTACTGCTCGAGTTTTTTTCGGTCATGGAGTGTCCGTCGTCTGCATGGCCATCTCTTAATGAGATGTTCATAATTCAGGGCATTGAGGAAAACGGAGCCTATTGTTTTTTTCGGATAAGTGTACGGAAAAGTACGTGAACAAAATTTGTAACGTAACGAGTAAAGTAATCCGTTACTTTTCAGCGAAAGTAATTTGTAACGGTAACCCATTACATTCAAGGTTTGGAAATTTGTAATTGTAATCCATTACATTTTTCAAGTAACGAGCACATGTCTGCCGTCATGTAGCCTCCAGAAGATTCCTACACTCGAAGAAAAAAGATGAACTCAGAGGACCAGCGGCAGCCTTTAGTCCTTTGAACTCCCATTTGCTCCCCGAAGAGACCATCTGGTTCGAGCTATACACTAGTTGCGTGCAGTGCAGGCGAAGGCAACGCCAGGGAAAGAAAGAAAGGGTGAGCGGTATGAAGGCGGGACGGAAAAGGAGGGAAATGAAGGGCGAGGAGAGGAAGGGAGAGCACTAGGAACATTGGATATGGTGGGGGAGGTTTCCTCCCCAGCCATTCTAGCGCTTGCCCTTTCTCCCCTCGTCTGGTGTGGGCTGCGCCTGTAGTGCACGGAACTATTGAAACGGAGTATAGATATTGTGCGCAAAAGATGAGGCCTAACTGCACTCGAAAGGGACTAACCGAGAGACGTGCGCGAGCAAAAACAGCCATTAGTCCTAAGGCAGGGTGCATGTGTATGTTTTTGTCCCCGAAGGTAAACAGAACGCTTGCCGGGAAGACAGCTAATAGTTTGCTCGTTTTCGGAATCTGCGCGACTCAGCAGCCAGCACGGCTGAAAGTGTTCACCAAATTCATACGAAACTGGGGAATATTTTTTTATGTGCAACAATCGTTCAGACATTATATGGTGCACTGACCTTCTCGCAGTGTGTGAATCCGAGTTAACGACTGTATTAACTAACATTCACAACTATTTCATCAACAATTATGCTTTAACATTTGACAAGTCCCATTTACGTAATCTGCACTCGAGCAAACATGATTATTCATCCAGACGTAATATTTTTGAATACTAACACATTTTGTTTTTGTCTCTACTAAGCAATTTTAAGTCTGTAGAAGACGCCCTTTGAGCACCAGAGTCTCGCCATCACAGTAAATGGTCACCTCAATTGCTAAAACTGAGTTAATGAGAACAACTCGAGACTGTCTCTGCGTCTCACCGTGACCAACATTTCTGAATACTCCTACGCCGAACTCAAACTCTGCGACGACACACTTATATACAGCACGTTCCACTCAGAAAGCACATTCAGGGACAGTATCCAGGCCAACGAGGTAGAGGGGATTAAAGCGATAAACTGATATTCCGTTCACCAGGCAAAAGTGCCCCCCCCCCCCCCCTGGCTGCCGCCAAATTGTACAATTTTGACCACTAGACACGTGACCGCACCAAATCCTGAAGCTTTTAAGCAAAACTGAGCCGAGATTGTATTGCGATCGATGTAAAAAAATCATGACAAACTATATTTTAATAGTGTTAGCCCCAGAGATCAGTGTCTAGCTCCGATAAAAACTCAAAATCGGGCCCCGCGGCTGACGGTATCTAGCGGAGCCATTGCGAAGCTGACCGCGTTTTTGTCATGAAAGCATATTTTGGACTTAAAACAAACAAAACCTAACGTATCTAGTTGGTACTGTTTATTAAAGATCAATAAGCAATTATCCGTGCGCGGTTCTTCGTTAAAATCCAGACGTAAAACTTTAGGGTCACATGTCTAGTGGTCAAAATTGTACAACATGGCGGCGGCCGGGGGGGGTGGGGGGGGGGGGGCACACTCTGCTGCCCGTTTATCGCTCTAAGCCCCTCTATCTCGTTGATCCAGACGCCTTCATGTCGTCGTCGCTGTTCCACGTAATGTCGGGAGATCATCATAATTGCCACCACCGCCGGCTGACACTGGACTCTGTCCACCGCTTCCATGCGCGGACCCTCTCTTCACCAGAACCCGGCCAGACACGGCACGTCTCGCACTTCTGTTGCTATGGAAGAATAGACCTACGAGGTTCAGTCAGTGTTATCTAGACCACGACATGCTGGAAGCAGGGCTAGCGCCTCAATTCAGCTTCTACAGTTCCCCACCCATCCATATCGACGCCATGGCTCAGACTGAGCAACACCAGAAGAGACGGCTCCAACGCCAGCCGTGAACCCATTTGTCCTCGCTCTACCGGAGAAGCTCGACTTCCACCGTCCCAGACGACTGGCAGTCCTGAATCACGCGATGGGATCCCTACTGAGTCATCTCAGGACTCAGCAAGCAGGACAGCGCTGCTCAGGTAAATACTCTCCATGGGACGCGAGGCGGAGGACGCTTAGCCTCTCACAAGCTTAATCACCAACAGAAGCACGACTACGACTGCGCGAAGAATGCTTTTGAAAAGCATTTTATTGCGCGACGAAATATCATAGACGAAAGCGCTACGTTCAACCGCAAAAAGCAACAGTCTCTTGAGACAGTCAAACGTTTCGTTTACCAACCTCTTCAAGCTGGTAGAGAGATCCCATTTGGCGCCTTCAAAGACGAGCTCATCCGGGACCGACTCGTGGTAGGTTTTCTCGATATGGCTCGATACGGTTCTCAGCGAGAAGCCGGCCACTCGACCCCACGCCTACTTTAGTAAAGTTGACGATTGGGCTAGTTGGTAGTCTAACATATTGAGGTATTTAGCGCACAAAGTACAGAGAAGAACAGGACTGAAGACAGCGCATTTTAGAGCGCAGCTCTTAGGCGCCCGCTTCCAACTTGAGTGGCCTCGTCGGCGTTGCCGTCGGCGTCGGCTTAGACGCGCGTTGCATTATGGGACGCTTCACATAATGACGTTACACGTGACGTCACGTGTGACGTCACGAGGGTTACCCTCGTGGGGGTTACGAGGGTTACCCTCACGAGGGTTACGAGGATTACCCTCACGAGGGTAACGTCAAGACGTTACCCTCGTGACCTCACACGTGACGTCACGTGTGACGCTACTATCAACGTTATTAGATTAACTCAGTTGCGGAACTGTTCATAGACGCTGCATGCACGAACGGTACCCCCCCTCACTCACGACGACTCGCCCAGATTCGCTCGACGCGCCGCCGGACGGCGGCTTTGCTAACTGAATCGGGATACGTTCGTTTCAACGTCACTAGAAACGTAAAAACCAACGAAAAAAACTCTTTTTGTAGTAACTTTTATTGGAGATTAGTACATAATGGGGGCGGGTGAGGTTTTCTAAAATTTTAGTTTTCAAGGTTTTGCAGCTTAATTAATATTGTTTTTATACAACCATGCCTCAGCGGGGATTTCAGGTAGCGCGTCCCGACCTAGGCGCATTTTAACTGTGGGGTGTACTTCGCGGCGCGTCCGCTGGGGATAAGGGGGTGGCACCTCTGTAACCCGATTGAAGCAAAAAATAGATGTCACGTGCAGTTCCTCGAGTGACCGCTGCGGGAGAAATGGCGGCGTTGTGATCGCCATTGGGCGCTAATCTACGTGGCGGCGCCTACAGCTCCGCAACTCCCTGACTCCCGAATCTTGAGAAGATCATGGCGAGATCTCTTCGAGGGAAATTGTGAAGAATGCGGCTTCGCGGACGGGTCCTGGCAGCATACCTACTGGGAATGCCCAGAGACCCCCCTGCCTACTGTCCTGCGAGATATGCTAGAGGAAGGCGACTTCCCTCTTTGGGAACGGATCTTGGTGGCAGAAGACTACACCATTCAGGTTGCAGTCGTTTCATGGGTGCAAGAAATTGAGTGCAAGCTCAAGTCGAAGCTAAGAATGCGAAGAATCCCACATCCCCCATCCCCCCCTTAAACGAACCCTCGTATCAGATCTTATGATCTGATTTTATGGTTCAATAAAGTTTACTGACTGACTGACTGAGCTGTGCTCTTTAGAATGCACAGTTATCAAACGAAAATATAGATGGCGCTTCGAACGACTCTAGGCGGATTAGGTGAGTGAGGGGGGGTACCCCCCTCCGCGGGAGTTCCACAACTGAGGTAATCTAGTAACGTTGGCTACTATGAAAACACGCGACGTATGACGTCACGTGTAACGTCACGTGAGGTCACACGCATTTAACGTTGCCCATATTCCCGCTAATTGAGCGGGGAAATTATTCTGCTAAATTTAGCGGAAGAATATTTCGCTAAATTTACCCTCGTGACGTCACGTACGTGTGACGACATGTGTGACGTCGACGTGACTTCACGTGTGACGTTACGAGGGTAAAATTTCCCGCTAAATTTAACGGTAAGGACGAGGGGCATACCCTCACCTCCGTATCCTCCCCTCCTCCTTCTCTAAAGCTGCGCTCTAATTCGGCGTTACAGAAACTTGTACACATCTTTCATTTTTTTCTGTCCTGTTCTTCTCTCTTCTGTGTGCCCTAAATACCTCAATATCCACGCTTACCCTCGAGACTGCGGTAGCTGCCGCGCGAAACTCTAAAGCCGTCAGCAACAACACAACGAAATTCGAAGTACGCAAGGTCAACACGGCGCCGCCGTCCTTTAATTGTGCTCCGCACACAGAAGGAAAAACAGGAGCAAGGAACAATGCCTACGGCTCGTTCACAAAAGGAAACGGAGGTATCCGCCAGTCATTCAGATGGTGTCACTGTGCTTCGATTCACACCAGGACGACCTGTCCGGCATCAGGTCAATTATGCAGGTCGTGTGGAAAGCAAGTCCTCTACGTTTATGTTTGGCTTTCTTTGAAGCATCAAGAGGAACCAGGTACTTCCACAGCACCTCGCTCAGCTTGCAGCACAGCGGAAGTGGAAGAGGTGTACTTCGGTGAACTTAAAGACAGTTCAGCTCAGGAGGATTGAAGAATCACCCCGTCATGAACAACATCTCGATCCCATTCATGGTCGACAAGAGCGCCGACGTCACTGTCATCGCGCCGAAGGACTACAATCGCGAAGTAATGGGCATTTTGTGAAAGCCAGAAGAAGCATTTCTCGGTTCAGGTCTTCACAAGCTTTCGACCGCTGGACAATTTAAGCTGCTAAGGAATGGGGCGGTCAACAACTTCAAGAGAAAGTTTTCGTAGTTCAAGCCTACAGGAAGTTTTCCTCGGAAGGCCTTCCATTCGATCTTTCGGAGTTCTCCAACAGCTCCTCAACGTCGGTGGTGAGACAAGCCGTACGGAGGACGTCTCCCAACTACTTGCCAAGTACCCTGAGCTGACTTCGGGGCTCGGATGGTTGAAAGCCTAGTACAAGGTGGTTCTTGGACGAGAGGCGAACCCTTTGCTCCTATATACCCATGGCGCGTGCCACTAGCGATGCTTCCACCTGTGAATAATAAGCTCTTCAAGATGCTAAAGATCCGTGTTATAGAGCTCATCACCGAGGCCCCTAGTGGCGCTTCAATGGTCGTCGCAGAAAAGGAAACGGCGGACTGCGCCTTTGCATAGACTACGCCGAGCTCAACAAGTAAGTTCGTAAGAGAGCGAGTAATCATGCCCACCGTAGACAAAGTCTGTGGCAATTGCCTTTTTCATAGTTTGGCCACGATCGTGGCGCGCCCTCGCGGGAATCGCTCGAAACACTTTTGGGGGCTCCGGGACCGTCTTTCCGTCGTCCGCGCCAGGCCTGGCGTGTCTCCCGGTTCCTGACTCTGGTGGCGTTGTGCCGTATTTCACCATTCTGAACGTGTATTTCTGTCCTCGTTTCGCGTGCATATTTTCTTAGAAATGGCTGAGGACGACCTGGGGCCCTGAATCTGAACACTTGGCGAAAATCGTCGGCGAGAATACGGCAGCTGTGATTGGTAGGTGCCAAAGTCAAGTGCGACATCGGCCAATCGCAGCCGCCGATTTTCTCGCCGACTTTTTCGCCAAGTGTCCCAGATTAGGGCCCCTGGAGATTAACAAAAGTCACTGTTTATGATACAGAGGATCTCGTTCGTTTTTATACCTTCAAGGATGGACAGACCGCCGACGTCGCATCGGTTCACCTCGACTCGGAGTCACTTAATCGTCACTTCGGTGTCGCGTCTTTTCAAGCAATTAAAGAAAGAGTCTGCTTTCAAGGCAGAGTCGCAGAGTGTTATGTGAGGAAAGTAGTGGTGACCAGTTTCGATACCGACTCACCATTCCCCTTTTGCGGAGCTTGTGAGCTCCATTTATGAGGCCAGGCCACTCACAATAGCTGATTTTGCTCTCCTTGATCGCTTAATTAATTTATTGAAGCTTATTGCGTCAGTCACTTCGCGCGTCCCCGTGTACCGCCGAGCGCGCGGAATTCGCCATATTCGGGAAT
>JABSTQ010000308.1:0-26222 GCA_013358835.2 Ixodes persulcatus
TTAAATTGGGTTACAGGTCTTCCAACTCACAAAAAGCCCAGAGCCCTATTGGCAACTATGGTAAAACTATAATTTGTTTGTCAAATCAAAAATTTGTAAAATCAAGTTAACTAAAATTCAGTCTTAATTGTTGTGAAGATACCAGTGTAAGGAAGTTTTCTTTTTATGGTCTGACAATCTTCACCATAAATTTTTCTTTCATGCTTTCCGTCAAGTTGGGAACATACTTTTGGGTTGCATGTCATGTTCAGTTCTTCAAGGAGCTCAAGGACTTTTGAAATATTTTCTGCGCATCAATTTCGAGATGTCTTCATCCCCTCCAAGTGTCTTTCCCTGAATTCACTTCCTGCATTTGTTCCGATTGCAAGCTGCATTTCAATGGCAAGCCCTATGAACCCAATGCTAAGTCAATTGGGGACCACAAATGTTATCAAATAATTCAGGAGCGCCCTGTACAAATTTTAGACGTAGACTGGAGTATTTCCTGCAAATCCTCCTCTCCTTCCATCACCTCGTAGGTAAAGCATCTATTTTGCCGTGCGTCTGCGCACCTGCAGCCCGTCGAAGGAGCAAGCCCTACCTGTGTCTCCAACAGGAAAGGCCAGCCTGTCCAGGTAGCCAACTTCTACAGCCTCTGGACAGCCGGGCACCCTCAGCAGAGTTCCTGGGGACACTTGCACATGCTTCACCTGGGGAAAAGCCACAACCACAAGTTATTGATGTGTAGAAAAAGCACCAAAACAGACAAGGATGGGACATGCTTACACATGGCCAGGCTAGAAAGCGGCTTTCAATTTCCTTACGAGCTTTGCTCTTGTTTAAAAGCAATGGGGTTTTTCCTAGCCACGTGGGGCACAACCATGTTACCCGTTTCAGTACTCCCTGAACCACCCTGGACATCTGTTCCGACCACGGTAATTGAAAATGCGTGCCAATGTAGTACTCATCTTAAACTACTGTAATGTGCCAAAAGAAATATTTCTGGCTGGCAATAAATTAATGCTTGCTTATAAAAACTGAGGTTTTAAAAAGCGAAATCGAGGAGGTGTTTTTGTAAGTTCCTTGAGGCAGGCAGCCTCATGGCCTATAGGTCTAACTACAGTCGAATCTCGTTAATTCAAACTCTCTTAATTCAAACTTGCGGATAATTCTAACTAACATGCAGGTCTCATCCTATACGTCTCTATGAGAGAAAACTCACGGTAATTCAAACTTTGCTTTATTCAAACAAAGTTTCGAATTAACGAAATTCAACTGTAGTTTGGAAATGCCTCCAATTCGACCCCAAAGCGAAAAAGGCCCACATGGCGATGTTGGGGCTCCTCCTCAGGCATTAAAATGCTGTAGAAAGGATGAGGTTGCAGCAACCCCACCAAGTTGCAGTGCCAGGAAGAAACTACCCTCCTGTGAAGCCTTTTTACTCTAGTCCGGCCGTAATCGAACAAAACAAGGTGCATTGTTTTATTGCCTCGTTTCGTGCAACTTGTCCCCTACTTGTCACTTTCTGTGCTTTTAGAGCACAGCTCTTAGGCACCCGTCTCCGGCTTGAGCGGTGTCGGCGTAACCGCACGGTGCATTATGGGAAATGTCCCATAATGCACCGCGCGAGCCCCCCCCGGGGTCACGTGACCTTGGGGGGGGGGGGGGGGGGGGGGAGAGGGGGTCACATGACCCCTCAGGTCACGTTACTCCCCTCCCCCCCCCCCCCGGAGGAGATTGAAGAATGAGGGAAGTAGGAGGAGGAGGAGGAGTATACCCTCCCCTGAGTACCCTTCCCTCCTCCTCCTCAAGAGCTGCGCTCCAATTCGGCGTTACAGGGAGTTGTAAACGGCTTTCACTTTTTTCTACACATCGACACAAACCAACTGGCCCAAATATCTATTCTCCTGCATTAGCTATTCTGCCTCTGCTGCTCACCAGCATACGGCAATTCAATAGTTCCTTGAATTTGTTGAGTGTGGGGATGTGCTCAAACCTCCAGATCTGCTGAAGAGGAGTGTGTCAAACAGTACAGTGCAATGAAACCTTGCTGATTCGAACTATGCCGGACCATAAAAAGCATCCATATTAATGTATTGGCAATGTTCTGAAATCTATAAATGACCTCTTCCCCCTCCAAAAAGTGGGCCCCAAATTAGACAGCACAAAATCTTACTAAGCAATCAGGCGGGGAACTTTTGACATCCGAAAGCAACCTGGGTGTGCAAATAATTAGGAATTCTGCAAACATGAATAAAAACATGTTCCGATTTTAAGAAACCTGTAATATTTCTAACATTACGCTGCAAAGTGAATGAATTAGCGCACAGTATTTGCACTCCTCTAGCTGACAGTGGAGACACCACAGCATATAGAATTGGCAGCATTGTTTCACATTTAGACCTTTCTCAACGGGCTTGGAGAGCTATGGCATAGTTCTTTATGACATTGGCGCAACGAAATCCAACGGCCGATCCGAAGCCGACTGACCTCACTGTCAGAGATGGCCGACTGCAGCCAGCAGCACCAGTTGACCATCCTCTTCTCCCTGTACACTAGGCCGTCGTCGAAGAGGCGACAGAACGCCCACTTCACTGCGTGGCTCATGGACTGCGTTGGGAAGACAGACAACTGTCAAGAGCAAAACTCTGAATCGCCAACCATGCTCATACAGTAGAGTAGCAACCACAAAATATTGAGCAAGCACCCACATAAAATTTGGAGATAATTGTGGAAAACTGGAGGCTGGGCACTTGTTAAAACTAAAAGCAAAAATGCAGAAGGGAGACACGATAGGGTAAGCTGCACTGCTTCGTGTCGGCGTGCTTGGAGAAGCGGCCAACGTGAAGGAGCATCTCGATTAGCTAGGTGGGTTCAAAAGTGTGCGGTGGGCCCTTGATATGTCCTTTGCCTGGTTTTCGAATGTTATAAAGTGGCACTTGGGCACTTATTCCGACATGGGCACATGCTCGGTATTTTACGGTAAGTACTATTAATGATTTTCAGCCCCTTCCCTTTCTTATAGAACTGCTTGTGACTGCCAGTTAAAAAAACAAGTTCCGTTAGTCCAGTGTCTTAAGCTCCAGCTCCAGCATACTGGCTTTGCTGCAATATTACTTCTAATAGGCCTTGTAATAAAAATGTTGAAGAAAAATCTACCGTATACCGTTTCAAACTTCCTGGTATGAGATTCCTTTAATCGCCAAAATATACCAAAAATGTGGGTGGAAGAGCAGAAAAATCGCATGTTGGAAAGTGTGCAGGCGAAAGAAAGTAAACAAACAGAACATGTGAGTTCCCAATCCCATATTCTATTTGGAGGGGAGGGAGTGAAAAAAATGAGTGAGTGCACATGTTGGATGACTGTCTCACCTCATCCATGGTGAAGGTGCTTCTAGTGTAATCCAGGGAAGCCCCCAGACGCCTAAGCTGCCTCAGAATGTTGGCTTCCTTGCTGGAAAAAGAATAGAGCCTTATATTGGAATTAATTAAAAGCCTTTGCTAAAATCTTAACACAAAAACAAGGAATTAAGTTGGTTGTTGTAATTAATAGAACCAAATAGAAACCGTATAATGAACAGCAGGAAACACTAGTCAGTTTGATATAGCAATTCGATGTAGCAAAAGCCATACAACGAACTTCCACGATGCGTCGTTGTAAGGCGAGAGTCCTCCCTCTTCAAACAACGCCTATTTTTTTTTTTTTTCTGCATTTTTTTTTTTTTTTTTTGCACCCCCTTCTGAAGCTTCTCTTCGTAATGGGATAAAAAGTTCTTTTTTTTTCTGCGTGCGTGCAAATTTTTTTTAGCAATGACTGCTTTCTTTTTATTCTTTTTGGGGGGAAGCAGTAGAGGACGATTGTTTGCGCATTTTGGAAGCCTTCCCGGGGGGGAGTTTGATATAACTTATTGTTTGTTATACATCAACCCGTCTGAACGCCACGATGCTCAAGTAGTTCATGGACACTTGAGTTCTTGTAAGGCAAGAGCTTCTCTTTCTTTCTCATCTCTATTCCGCCTTGTAGAGCCTTTCCTTTTTTTTCTGAAGTGTTTGTTCTTTCACTTATCTCCCCTTCTGGCTTCTCTTTGTGGGCAGTTCGAATGAAATTTTTTTTTCTGTGCGTGCGTGCAGAGTGTATCGCTTTCTCCGCTTCTGAAGCCTCTCTTACAATTTGTTTGCAGTTTTGGAATTTTCACTTCATTTTTTGGTCACACTCGCGCTTTTTTGACTGGAGCATATAGCCAATATGGGATAAAACATCTTTTTACATGCATTTTTATTTAAATCTTCCGGAGTTCGATTTGACAATAAAGCAAAGGTAAATCTTCCCACTAAAGCCAAACAATACTGCATAGCAGTTATTTTGTAGCCTCGTGCTCCAGCACTTGCTTCCATGAAGCCTATGTTCCACGAAGACACAGTTGACAGGAGGGAATAGCATAAAACTAAAGCCTAATAGCCCTCGAGCACATGTATGTGAATTGACATAGCATGGATGCAACGGGACATACGAGAGAAAAATGACTAGACACTAGCAGAAAAGCATGTGGGAGCGCATAAAAAAGGAGCAAAACACGTCAAGATTAGGCTCAGCATTTGCTCCAGTTAGGTATGATCCCAACTGAACATGGCTTCCTACGAGGTGAATCAAACCCGCAATGTCCGAATGCATATTATGCATGCTGCAGCCAGCTGAGTAATAAGAAAAAATGAGATAGTTCATCAATCATGCCAGCTTTTCCAATGCAAGGGAGGGAAAAGAGACATACTAATAAACAGGACTTTTCTGTGCCTCACTTTATATTCAGTAAATCAGAGCAGAATTCGGATTCGGGTATCATGAACAATGCCCAATTGGAGAAAATAATTGTGACAGTATCGAGACACTGATATGCTATATCAATTAGACCAAAGCATAAGAGTACCCAGCACTTCCAATTAAAGGTGAGGCAAAGATTAATAAAACAGCCTTTGAAAGTGTGAGTAAAAAAATGAAAGCCGTTTACAACTCCCTGTAACGCCGAATCAGAGCGCAGCTCTTGAGGAGGAGGAGGGAAGGTATGGAGAGAAGGCTATGCCCCTGCTCCTCTCCTGCTCGCGCCCAATCAAAGAAAAATTTTTCGCTAAATTTAGGGGAAAAATTTCTGCTAGATTTACCGGGGAATTCTTTCCGCTAGATTTAGCGGCGAAAATTTTCCGCTAGATTTAGCGGAGAAATTTTCCGCTAGATTTAGCGGGAAATTTTTCCGCTAAATTTAGCGGGGAATTTTTTCCTCTAAATTTAGCGGGGAAAATTTTCCGCTACATTTAGCGGAGAAAATTTTCCGCTAGATTTAGCGGGGAAATTTTTCCGCTAAATTTAGTGAGGAAAATTTTCCGCTAGATTTAGCGAGGAAATATTTCTGCCAGATTGAGCGGGGAACTTTTTCTGCTAAATTTAGCGGGGAAATTTACCCATAAAGCACCGCGCGGTTACGCCGACGCCGCTTAAGCCGGAAACAGGCGCCCAAGAGCTGCGCTCTAAAAACCTTAATTTCTATTTTGTTTGTGAATTTTGTGCATAGTATCTATGTGGAGTGCGAGTTTGTCCGCTTCTTGCAAAGGGGTTGCGGTGACGTCAGAACGACAAGCTCCGATTTTTTGTGATTGGAAGGATAGTGGGTAGACCTCAAGGCAGCTAGCACTGAGGTCTACCCACGATCCTTCCAATCACAAAAAATCGGAGCTCAGCTTGTCGTTCTGACGTCACCGCAACCCCTTCGCAAGAAGCGGACAAACTTACGCTCCGCATAGTTTATTTCTTTACCTCAAAAATCACAGATAAGAGTTCAGCTCCTTGTGAAGTGTTAGTAACTCAATCTCTATCTGACTAAGTTTATTAAGAGAAAATACAAGGATGGCCATCTGCATTGATCTGCTCTCCCTCTATGTAAGTTAAGGTAATTACTTTTTTCTCTACTTTCATCCTAACCAGACAGACCTCTGTCAACCTGTGCAATTGAGACTGCGCATTTACTCTGCCCTTACATTTTCTGCGTTTTACTGTACCACGTCCCTCTGTAATGTCGTATGACCTTGAGGGTAAATAAATAAAGAAAGAAAATGTTTACAGCGCATCCTAGTCCGATGAACCACCCAATTTACTCACGATCAAAGCCTAAAGGCCGATTCAAACACTCGCGACTGCTTACGACCGTGTGCCTCAAGACTCTTTAAAACCTGTTACAACGAGAGAACACAAACTGGCCCCATCTATCGGGTAGCCGAGGAACACTTGGCTTTTCCTTATATAACTCTTATTTTTGTTTTGCGTATCATTCTTTATATTTGTTTTTTAAAAACTTTTGACATTGCTATAATCAACCATTTCTCATAAGGTACGTGCAAACTCGCACATATTGCAAAACCTTCACTCCGGCAAAATGCAGTTCCAGACTCACCTCGTAGATGGCACCGGTGTAACACCGCATTCTATCGTCGCAAGAGCTCAATTGTAAGCAGACGCCAGTGTGCAAACTACGGTGCCCGGAACGAGTCTCGGACCCCCACGTCCTTTTCCACACGCACGTCGAAAGCAGTCTCAAAGTGGCAACAGAAAACGTCTGAAAAGCCGGAGCGTTATGCCGTCAAATGCCGCAATCCCGGTGGTCCGTCGTAGACGTAACGGCAAAAAGTGCGAGCAAGGGCCTGCGTCGCCACTGTAGCAACATCCCAACACCCGGCTGCCGAGGCTTCCGCAGACTTACGAGCTGGGGCTCTAATCTGGACACTTGGCGAAAAGGTCAGCGAAAAATCCGGCCGCCTGTGATTGGCCAACGCCGCACTTGACCTTGGCGCCGGCCAACACTGACTTTTCTGCCAAGTGTCCAGACTAGGGCCCCTGAAGAGCAGCCTGCAGTGGAACGGGGGCCCTATGCTGCACGGCGGGACCGAGCGGGACGGGGAGTCCGGTACATTGGCACCACCTGCGACGTCCCGGATTCTCTGTCCCACTTGGTTCCGCCGTGTAGCATAAGGCCCCAGGTGTCCGTCACAACCACTGCCACGAGGCGACAACATGACACTTCTATGACATTATCGAGCGGAAATCGAGGGACCACTTATTTGGACGCGGTAAACAGACCAGTCGGAGACACATCCCAGGCATTTCCGTATATATCTCCGTATATATCACTTTTAAAGCCCGTTCACGGGCCTTAAAAGTGAGCGGCAGAAAGGGGAAGGTCCCGACCTCCTCCTCCAGGCTTGGGCCTCTTGGAGGAACGCCGTGCGCCCCATCTGGTGCCTGGTGAGGCCGTTCTGTGCCCAGGCCCTCTTCTCCAGCACCGACTGGGTGGCAATGCCCGCGTGGTCACAGCCGGGCACCCACACCACCTTTCGCTGCTGCATGCGGTGCCTGCACCAAGGAGTGGACGACGCCACTGCTGGTACCCTCTGTTTCCCAAGACGCTGGTCGTCGAGGCTTCGTGATGCAACCACGTCCCTATAGACCATTCCATTAGGGTCATAGCAGAGAGGGTAAAAGAGAAAAAAATGCACTCCCCCTCTCACCCCGCATGTCGTCTGCTTCGCCGAGTGGGCTGTAGCTAGCGTCCGGCTGGCGTGCAAACTGTGTTTAAAATCGCGTCATTTTGAAACTTTTAAGCGCAGATGCGCAGATTTTGGTGTGCCAGTTATCGTGTAATACTATGCTAGATAAAAAGACTCACAGGGTCCAATCGCGCTGTTACCTGCGTGCAAATAAAAAAAAATAGGGAAAACTGTGTCAGATTGGCCGGTTTCTCTGGCGAAAAGTAAATCCGGTTGCTGTACCTTTTTTTTACTATACAAAGTTTGTACTGGTGTAGGCCTTTAGCGACCATGAGTGGAAGTCTGAAATAATAAATAAAACCGTGCTCTCCTGCCGCAATACACGCAGTAGTTGAGGGTAGTACTGCCGGCTGACTCAACTGCTATTTAAGTAAAGGAAAAAAGATATGCTAGTTGATCGTTTACAGAAATAGAACAACAGAGAGCTATAGATTGATTTTGGAGTAAACATAACTATTCTAAGAACGCGAACCACTTCACAACGGCAGCCACGAGCGAGAGTTCGATGTTCCGTACAGCCCGCCAATACAGCTCAAAGATAGAGAACGGCAACCTCCCGGAGTCGGGCGCGTGCCCTCTCTCTCGTTTTACTCCGCCGAACCCGCTGAATTTCCCGGATGTATGGAGAGGGCGCTACGGTCGAACAAAATGGTGCCGCCCAGAGAGCGCTAAATGGAATGGTCTATATTTCCCAAACTTTCCTAGGTTCTTCCTTCCGCAATCTGGACAAGCAGATTAGAGATTTTTCATAACCGGTATTAAAAGAGGAGGATTGGTGACTGAGTGTGCTAATGTACTGCCCCTCGGAGCACGTGGATCGTAAGCTTGTGCCGCGGAACCCAGGGATCCTGGGCTCAACCTCCACTCCTGCCCAATCTGAATGAGCATTGTACCGGTGTGTGTAATGCACATCAAAGGCCCCGGGCTAGCAGACACACTGCACTGGCTAAATGAGAAAGCTTAAGAGTTTGTAGCTTTCTCTACATTGCCCCGCTAAAGTGGAAGTTAAACTAATACTATACTGTCAAACACTTTTAGAATTGGCTCTTGCACTCATTTCCCATGATGTTATCTTAGATTGGCTACTATAACAAATTCACACTCCATGAATATTTATGTTTAATTAATTAGTAAACACATCGTCCCTCAAAGTATAAACGGCCGCACTAGCAAACTTTTGCGTTCTGAAAGAATAAATTTCACATATCCTAGTGTCATACGTTCTAGCAGCACCTACATGCACTAAACAACCATTTCAGTTTCGCAGGTCTGGTTGTTTTATCTGAAGTAGCGAAACAAAGTGACTTGTACAACAAATGCTTTCATTGGTCCCATGGATTTCATTAAAAGAATGTCTGACTTTATCGGGATGACCCTGCTTTGCGAAGAGTCATGACTGTGCGAGGGCGAAAGCCTACCGGGGGTGAAAGCACGCACATGCAGTTTTGGTTCATCATTCGACAAACGGGACGCTGGCATCTTCTTTCAAAAGCTCAACCTCAAAGCTTGCGCGGACATGCTGCACAAAACATGTCAAAACTAAGTTTTTGGCAACACTGGAAAAGTAAAAGGATACATACATTTTCGGCCAGTTTCATTCAATTTGTTAGTTAGGTGTTGAATCGAATTCAACCTTTTACTCAACTCGACACAGGAAAGCTTTGAGTATTCGCGCGAGCCTGCGAGAGAAAGTCACCTTGGAATCACTACAAAGCTACGCTCCGAGTACCGGCAAACCCGTTCGCCCATTCGCGTCACGTGACATTTGCTTTTGTGTCAGCGGTTTGTATGCACTGCCACTTTGGTGCTTGGACTCAGACGGACACCGCTAAAACAGTTACCGTCCTGAAATGTGAATTTTTTTCTTAGCAGAAAGTAGTGTAGTGAGGTCATTACGGTATTGTTTTGCTTTTATGCAAACTGATCTAGCAAGCAAGACGACAAAAAGCCCTTCTTGCATCTTCTGTCGGGCACATCCGCAAAAACAGCAAGACTGATTCCACGCACCAACATGGCTCGAGCGTCGTTACTCTAAAGCAAGTGTTCTGAAACCGGGTTCCTAAAACCCAGAGGTTCTCTTAGAGCACCCTCACATGTTCCCCCCCCCCCCCCCCCTTGAGTTCCCGAATTTCCTCGATTGTCTCTCTCCTAACCAAAGCGATTTTTCCAGTTTAAACGCTATTTCGGCAGACCTCGGCCATCCATTAGTTCTTAACCATAATCCAGAGGCTCCCTGGTTAGTGCATTACTCTTTACAAAGTCTGTAGGCTCCTGCACTGTTTCCTTGCATCCCTGCTGAGATGGGGAGGGGCTTGTCGACTTTCAGTCAAGCCCATGGAGGCAGGAAGCTTGTGGAGGCGACATGACGCCACCAGAGGTGAAGCCAGAAGTGTGGAGGCACATGCCCCCCCAAAACAGCTGTTGGTCAGCAAGCAGCTGACCAACAGCTGTTTTGGTCACCCTTGGGGCCCCGAGGGAGACCTAAACAGCTGTTGGCACCAAGTCAGCTCTCCTTTTCGTCAAATAGAGTCTCTTGATTTTCGTCATTGTTGGGGGCGTGTCCCTCCACACTTCTAGCTTGGCGGCGTCATGTCGCCTCCACAAGCTTCCTACCTCCATGGTCATGCCAAAGGGGGGTTTCTCAACTTAAAAAAGATTGAAAGCCCCTGCTCCAGAGCATAGCTGATGTAGCGACTCTAGGCCACCTCAGTCTCTTCAGACTGAAGGCACGATGCAGGGAAGTCTCACTCTCGTCGGAGGTGCCACTTGCGTGTGACGCAAGTCAAGAGTCAAAGAGGCCCCAGGCTCACCAGCGCACAAGCGTGTCCTGTATGGCCACCGTGAGGGCGTGACCCAGGTGCAGGTCTCCCGTGATGTTGGGCGGAGGTAGCACCATGCTGAAGGACCCGCTGGTTTCCTCCTGTAGCCCGAGAGAGACGCAAAGCAAAAAGTAACTCTTTGGTATCTTTACGAGTGCTCTTCCTTGATTCGCGGCATCGGAGTTAAGATCAGAGACTTTCCGTCCAGCTTTTAAAATCACTGAAATGCGTGATCATTTGTTGCGTTGTTATTTCGTGATGATATGTTTACTTAGTGATCCGCTCATGTTATTTGTCGCATTGAAAAGTCCATTTTGTTGCTGGACCCCAGACTAGCCTTCGTGGCTATAGGTCTGACCACTGATTGTGTAGTGTTATTGGATAAAATGAAATAAAATATAATGAATAAATAAATGTTGAAAAAGCAATTGTTAGCTGCCCCCGTTTTTGGCTATGCGAACAACGTTTCACAAAATGCCTCCTCTTTTGCCACAATGCGGCTTAGGCTGGAACTGCCGCATATATCAAAACAGACGAAGAAAAAGCAAGAGAATGACTAAAAAAAGAAAAAGAATATATAATTTTGTTTTATGTTTTTTTTTTTTTTTTAGCCGTACCCCAGCTTCAGGTTAATTTGCATCAGGTAAACTTGTGTTAGCTTACATCTATGCAGAGACACTGAGGATAATTTTAAAATTTTTTACAGAAAATAGTGTTTTTACTTTATAAGGGGCTAGGTGTACATTAAAGATCCCATGCTAACAGTTGTATTATATTGAGCAAATTTCACCCCTAGAGCACTGAACCAGTGTCTACCATTTCTCGGGAGAAAACTGACTCTTCTCTTCATAAACATCTACAATGTTCAATTATGCATCACTGTGCAAGTGATCTGTGGTAGGGGGTCATTAACATTGTGAGCAGAAAGCCCTTCCTCACCTTCAGTTCGCAAAATACTAGCAACAAAGAATTAATTTTAATGTGGTGTCGCACATCAAAGACTTTAGGGTTTTAGGGTTGTGCAAACATTCAACATTGAGAATAGTAGTCTTGAGTAATACACTATTCAATATTTGCTTTGAGAAGAACTGCACTATTTGTATTTTTCGAAGTGTCGATCGCAGCGATTTGCGCACAAGTTAGCCCCGCTAAATGCGCTTCTTACCGAGCACCGGTGCACTGCGGAAAAGCAACATCTGTGAAAGCGAGCTCCGCGGGTGGTGCGTCTCTGCAGTGCACCGGTGCTCGGTATGAAGCGCAGTCATTGGGGTAACCCGCCGCAGTCAACCCTTGGAAAAATATGAATATAACGATTGCGTGCTTGGAAGAAAAGCACACTTTCAAAGCGGGGTGGTGCACGCGCGCGCCTGGAGAATTTCAAAAGAAATGGAAACTCTGTAAATGTTGATATCTACACTGCAGGAAAATGTTCAAGATTAAACCTTGACTGTTATGCAAGAGTATATGTTAGACAGAAATGCCCCAACAACCTGCATTTATCATGCATAATTCCTTTTTTTTTTTCTTTCCGAATTTGAGATTGAAGAAAGAACGTTTGCATATAGCAATATTTATAAATTCACTCAATTGGGTATCGATGGGCCTCTTTATTGGATTAATTTTAAGTCAAATTCGTCATTTATTTGCCATCCCAAGCCATCAGATTTTCTGAGGTGACAGCCCATAAATATAGATAGATTAAAATTAGCTTATAAATGGACAAGCGGTAGCTTGGGGACAACCTTCACAAGTTTAGCTGGGTTTTCGTTTAAGCATGGTGCAATGGTAGTGAAAAGCGGGGAAAAACTAGTCGATATTTCATTAGAAAATATTTGGCCAAAACCACTACTATTCGCTTTGAATTCCTATTGAACTCAAAATACCCCATTGGCACATGACTAAAAGATTTACATGTTTCACCGAATCCTACAAGGAAGACATAAAAGAGCACAAGCCAAAGGAATGCCTCAAATCGCACAAAGAAAAGATGGAGAGTGACAACTTTACTAAAAAAAAAAAAAAGTTCTAGGGTCCGTAGTGTGGCAGCGATTTTCCTAGCAGTTTTGAGGCAGCCAATGGTACATAGGTAAGTTAAGCACAGGATCCAGGAAACAGAAAAGTCCATTACAAATGTCTTGATTGATGGAGTTGGGATAAAGACATGAAGTGTGAATAAGAAAACCGGGCTCTTTCAGAACGCACGAAATAGGAGATGTGAATGCCAGACGAACCTCACTAGTTGTCGCGTGCCAGTGGCCCAGTCTTAAGCCTCGCCAAGCCCGGCCGCCAAGCTGAATTAGGTTCAGCCCTCAAATGCCGACGATGCAGTCAGATAAGGTGCGGCTACTCTTTACGAAACCAGACGTGCCAGATTAAGAGCTATATAGAAGGTAACGCAGCCAAGGAGTGGTAAGTCATCTCTCTCAGACATGTTGAAACCAACCTGGGCGTTTTCTGGCCGGAACAGTCCGCTCTGTTCCCACCACTCAAACCAGCCGGACTCCACCAGTTCAGAGTTGTAGACTGCCGGGAATGCACCAGAGACATCTGCCGAGAGAAAATGGGTCTCAGAGCGCCAAAGAGGGCAATCAGCCGTGCAGCGCCTTACCTTTCGGCAGCTTTGTTACAGGCTGTGTTGCACAGTGGTGCTTCTGTAAGGAACAACACATTGGTCAGCTCAGTTTGCCAATTGTACTACTGCAAGACGGTGAGCAAGAGCCTCAAAGAAATCGGAATGCTACTGTGGAAACAATGAGGACTTTGTGCTTCTTCGAGTTGGGTTCATACATGTTGTCGGAAGTTTACCATATTTTATAGCCTTTAGTTTGCACATAGTGTACAGTCTGCAGGAGCAAATTTCGACTACAAAAGAAGTTCTTTCAAACGCATAGTCCGCACCCATTGCATATTCTGCACCCAAAGATATCATCCTACACGGCACACCTCGAAAAATGCCCATTTCACTAGCACGTGAAGAAGCTCATATCATACAGGAATCCTTATTAACATGATCTGTCATTCCCCTAATCTATCACGTCTCCTAATTATGAACGACCGGTGATACACGCGCCGTCCGACTTCCTTTCGGATGGCACTTGAACGGTCACCCTCTAATAACCACTGCCGAGACATGGGCGGCTTTAACTCTCCCTATCTGCAAGAGTGCCGTCGGACGGCACTCAAAGCACAGCCAATAAAAAAAGGAAATCATTTTCAAAAATTGCGTGCTTCGTACCACCGGGACACACGAGACCGCAGGCCGATGTGGAAATGAGCTGGTTGCCTATCAGCAGCGTTCCGTCTATCCTAACTGATTAAGAATGCGGCCGCCAGTGTTCTGATTGTTACTAATGTAAACACGACGGCGGTCAACGGGTGCCGGCCACAACAGCCATCGAGACTTCTCAGATAGAGTCGGCACAAGACATCACCTGCAAAAGCTTACGATCAGGAAACAGAAACTGCGCCGCGTTTCGGACAAAATACTCACTTTTGGGGCTGGAACAAGAGTACATCGTTTTTTGAAAGCACACAAGCAAAGGAAATTTGAGTGGGACTTCGTCCACATGGTCCAACTCCACATGCTCTAAAAAGTAAACAGACGACACAGTGTGGCCAATACAAAAACAAACCTCACAAAATAGGCACCAGTTATAGCGAAATTTGAAGTAAAACAAATCTTGTTTGTCTGGAACAAGCAAAACTGCCTATATAATATTTAAATCGCAGCAAGCAGTATTTCTCTACCGAAAGAAAATAGAAGAGAAGGACGGGATGTCATGAAGTGAGGTTGGCAAACCGAAACCGAAATTAGCCAAGAGGTACATAAGATACACGAACTTAATAGGTGCGTCGGAGTAACTCTCGGTGACTGAAAATTTGGTACAACTGATGTTTCAATCAACGTTATTAGAATCAACTCAGTTCTGGAACTCCGCTCCGAAGGGGCCGGGGTCCCTTTGCGTTGCGCCTGTTAAAGGGGCCCTGCAATGACTTTTTTACTGGTTTTTAATTTGCACCGAACCTGAGCGCACTGAACGTAGTAACTTAATGAAACTTTTCTTTTCTCAAATTTCGCTTTATTTTAAAAGTTATAGGCAAATTAGAATTACAAAAACAAGCAAAAAATAACCTCCTTCATGACGTCGTAGGTCCTGGCTTGAGTGGCCGTGAACTAGAGGAAGGGTAGTGGGCTCATCGAGCGTTCACGGCTGCCGCACTCCGTGTCGACGGCTCGAGAGGGCGCCACTAAAGCATGTTTTGCTTTAGTGGTTTTTGTTCTGGAACTAGACAAAGTTCAGAGTAAACGAAAGGGGAAGCGAAGACATAGACCAAAAAGCTGGTGGGACAAAGAAGTGAAGCAAGCGATACAAAAACGTCAGGAAGCCTCTAGAGAACACAGGCATTCCAAGCGTAGTGGGGAGTCGGAAACGGAAGTAAAAAGAAGATGGGACACTTTTATAACATTTCGCCGAGAGGCATCCAGTTTGATCAATGCGAAAATTCAGAGAGAGGGTGAAGAATGGATGAGTAATGTAAGCAAGAAAGATAGAAACGCAGCCAAGAAGTTTTGGGAGCACTTGAACTCACTCGGTGAAACGACGCAAGCTAGACCAAATTGGCTAGACAGAGGTTCATACTCTCGCATCAGGGAGATCAATTAGAGGGAGATGATGCGATACGATATATAGGAGCAGTGATGGAGGAGAAATTTCGGGAACGGGTACATGTGGAAGATAGGAGAACCGAAGGCAGTACCAGTCCAGCTTTTGACATCGCGGATTTTGGACAAAGAGAATGGGAAAAGGCGGAACAAAGAGTCCCTAGTGGCACGTCGACAGGCACAGATGGTATCCCAATCAAGCTGGTGAAGAATTTGGGTCCTAAATCTAAGGCAAAACTAAGGGAGGTAGTGAGCACTATGGTAACAAAAGGAAATATTCCAGATGAATGGAGGCTTAGTAGGATGAGTATGATATATAAGGGAAAGGGAGATAAGTCTGACATTGGGAACTATCGTCCCATAACCGTGACACCAGTTATTTACAGGTTGGTAATGCAGATTATAAAGAACAGACTGGAGGAATGTGTAGATTGCGAGGGCATACTGGGCGAGTTACAGAACGGGTTTCGGAAACAAAGAAGGTTGGAAGACAATATATTTTCTCTAACACAGTGTATAGAAATTGCGCAAAAAGAAAACAGACAGCTCTGGCTGGCATTTCTGGATATCAAGGGTGCCTATGACAATGTGAACCAAAAAACTCTGTGGGACATAGTGGAGAGCTTAAACCTAGATGAAGGACTAACAGCAATATTAAGGAACATTTACAAAGATAATAAGGTGATTATAACATGGGAAGGAAAGGCAACGGGGAAAATAGAGATAGGACGAGGCCTTAGGCAGGGGTGCCCGTTATCGCCTTTGCTGTTTATGTTGTATCTGAGAGGATTGGAGGATAGACTAGAGAAGAGTGGGCTTGGATTTGACCTTTCGTACAGTAAGCTAGGCCAAACAATTCAGCAATCTTTACCGGGACTGATATATGCGGATGATATCGTACTAATGGCTAACAACAGGATAGATTTGCAGGAATTAATGAGCATCTGTGGTAGGGAAGCAGAGGAATTAGGTTTAGAATTCAGTAGTGAAAAATCGGCAGTCATGATTTTTAACAATGATGATGTTGAGAGACTGAAGATACAGAATATCACAGTTGAGAGAGCTACTAAATACAAGTATCTAGGAGTATGGATATGTGGTGGTGCAGAATATCTCAGTGAGCATGAAAAGTATCTAATAGGTAAGGGCAACAGAAATGCGGCTGTAATGAAAAATAGAGCACTTTGGAATTACAACAGGTATGAGGTGGTGAGAGAGATTTGGAAAGGGGTCATGGTGCCTGGCTTGACTTTTGGAAACGCAGTGCTATGCATGAAATCCGAAGTGCATGCAAGACTAGAAATAAAACAGCGTGGAGTAGGTAGGCTGGCTTTGGGGGCACATTGCAAAACACCGAACCAGGGAGTACAAGGAGACATGGGATGGGCGTCATTTGAGGGCAGGGAAGCTGTGAGCAAGATAGAATTTGAGGATCGGTTGAGGCAAATGGGTGGGGAGCAATGGGCACGAAAGGTTTTCAGCTATTTATACATGAGGAGTATAGACACAAAATGGAGACAGCGCACTAGGAAATTAAGAGGAAAGTTTTTAGGCTATAGTGGGGTTACGGAAGAGCAGGTCTCAGTTAAGAAGAAAGTTAAGGCCACAGAAAGAGATCGGTGGCTAGAGGGAATGCAGACAAAGAAGGCTCTGGAAGGCTATAGATTAAACAAAACAGTTATTGCCAAAGAAAGCATTTATGACAATTCTAGGGGAAGCTCATTGTTGTTTGAGGCAAGGACAGGTGTTTTGCGAACCAGAACATACAGAGCGAAGTACCAGGAAATGGACACAGTGTGCGCTGCTTGTGGAGAGGAGGACGAGACGGCTGAGCACTTGATACTCTACTGTAAAGGGCTTCACCCTATGCATACCGAAGACAACATAGATTTAATAAGGTCATTGGGTTTTAGAGACAGCGAAGGAAAAGTGGATTTCAAGACAGTAGAGATTACCAAGCAAAGATTAAGTGAATGGTGGCAGAAAGCGAGAGAAAACTAGGCATTTTCTTATTAACTGATGGCAAGGGGGATTTATAGCCTCACTTTCTTTTCAGTACAGAGTGAATATAGTTTTCACATTTAAATGTTCTAAGCTTAAAGGGTAAGACAAAATGGCTAGGTGGCGTAAGCTACCGCCCGATCCAAAGGGCTCAGCCGTATTCATCCATCCATCCATCCATTGGATAGGCTGTATGAAGCGGGCGGCCAGGGCGTCTCGCATTGCATTTGCTGCGCGATTAAAGACTAATTCGGCATAACACTTCATTGGCCACAAACGACAGCAAACACGGGGTAAAGATCAGTTCAGAACGGGAGCCATTTCGCGCTGCCATACCGCCAAATGGCCAAATCGCCATCCAAGCCCGCGCCGAAGGCCTTCGGAACACTCGTAAGCGGTCGGATGCTCGAGCCGGTATACGATCGCAGCGCCGCCGCGTACACCCGGGATTTTTCTACGCTCGCCGTTCGTCGGGGCCTCATCCCACTAGCTCTTTCTAGTATGCGCCGTTTTTTCCGCCGCTTGGTGGCGGGTACGTCGACGAAACATTTCTTGTTTCCGTACTTTACAAACTGCATTTGTTTCTTTTCTGATCTAAAATACTGAACAAAAACTAGTTTCATACATAATTGAAACGGTTCGCGAAACTTATATTTTGTATCTCGACTAAAAAAAAGCTTTTAGCGGCTCTGACCAGTAGTAAGCCCAGGACCAAAGACGTCACATTTCGCGCGCTTTCGGCAACGTGGGTCGCCCTCGTAGGCGGAGGAGGTTTCCGCGTCGTCCGGTTAAAATATGACGCACTGATATTTAGTTACTCTCTCCATGCCCGCTGGCTTTCCCGAACCCCAAGAGACGTGGAAACCGCAAAAAAGGCAGACGCTTAGATATGATTGCAGGGCCCCTTTAAAGGGCGCGCCATGGGGCGTGCGCTCCGCATTAACACTCGCTATCATTATCATTGACGGCGCGCTTGTGGCCGTTGTATATGGCCCATAGAGTTATTACAATAAACGCTAGAGGCTCAGCTGGCGCTAGTGTGCTGTTGCATTTTGAAGCAGACAGCAAGCAGTCAGAAATTGACTTCCGGTAATGCATTTCTATGGAAAAAAGCGAGTGCATTTCCTCTCTGCGCTTGATTATAAGAGCAAATATCACCAATAATTTGCACGTACTAAGCACATTGGAACATTTCTCAGTCACGCAGACGAAATAATTGGTCAGTTACGGCATTTTTATTTGAAATTCGTGGCATGAAAAACGGTGTTAAAACCACTTCGTACGTGTATTTATGTGCACTGTCGGACACTGTTAGCGCGAACACGGCATCGGCGCTTTCCAGCATGGGGGATATAAGTGCCAAACGAACGAAGGACATGTGGAAAACCAAGAGAGACGGCAAGAACTACGCAGTGACACTGGATAAGGAACTCCTTGTGCATGCAGACGATCAAAATAAATTGAAAGTCACGTAATATAGTCCGATTTGCAATAAATAAGTACTGCTTTATTCTTTCTGCTCATGAATATGTGCGACGATGCTTGTTCTGGGTTCAAATCATCACCCGCACGCTCCAAATCTTGGCAAATAGGGAGAAGCCAGAGAACAGGTGCCCGATAAAAACTGCCCGACATAGGAAATAATAAGAAAACACACCTTTAGTAGCCCACGTACTTTATTCTTTACGTTTCGAACGTTTTTTTACCCACTCGTAAAGATGCACGACGGGTTCATTTTCATATAGTGATAGGACGGGCATATTAACAATATATAAGCACCAACGGAATGCTGGCGAACTTTGAACATACTCTACATTCCTTTCGATGGTTATTTTGCTTAGAATCGTCGCTCGTTTCTACATACCTGCCATGGAACAGAGGATTGGGCCTGAAATATAGCGAAGTTTAACATCGTTCAGTGGTAAAGAAAAAATGCTGTAACTAAAGCAATTACACTTTCACCATATTAATAAAGATACATTCTATCCGGTACAACCGAAATAACAAAAGTTATTCATGTTATTTTCCGGCAAAGAGACAAAATTCACGCGCGTTTTCCCATAGGAATACACAGGAAGACTGGAAAAGTAGACTGCATGCTGTCTGCTTCAATTTGCAACCGGAAGTCCCGTAGACACTAGCGCCAGCTGAGCCTCTAGCGTTTATTGTAATAACTCTATGATATGGCCTACTGAGTGAGCTTACGGATGTTCGTGGCGCTTTTTCTGACAGTAGCAGACGACTTTCAAATTGTTTCTGCTGCAGTTCCGATATTTATTTTAACCAATAAAACATTGAATCTGTGTTCCTGTTGACTCTGAACCACATTCCAAGTGTCGTCTGCTGTCAGCGCAAAATAATGATCGCGCGCGCGCGAACGTTCCTTCGGTCGTCTGCAACCGCCGCGACGGGAACGTCCGCGCGCATTTCACGCCTCGGAAAAAGCTCCAGGTAGGCAGAGAATCAGGCGTGCTGAACTTAGCTCGTCCATCAAATCAGCGTGCCCAAGATAATAACGGCGACAGAACGAAAGCAATGCCCCCAACGCAATCGAAGCGTTCGGATACTTGTAAGCTCGTATTGGTGTGCTGCGATCACGGCCAGCAATGGAATTGCCTTGGTAAGACGGCACATCTACTATTACAGTATGTACAAACTTGCGTACAAACGAAACACTTCGCGCTGTCAGCACAGCTAAGGCGGCGGCGTTTTGAAATAATACAAAGCATATGCTATCATGGTCCTACCGCTTATCATGCTCAAGTTGTATTTTTACTCGCGAAAGGGCGAAAACCAACCGTAAACCATGCTGGTCGCTAAGGGGTCGGGTTGGGACTCGCAAACAGTTGCAGCGGTTGGCGGCCGCGGAGCAGTAGCAGACGAAAATGCGCGGATTAAGGCGCCGGCAGCGCCACCTCGCCGCAAAAGAATCGGACACGGTTTCGGACTCCCTCCAATGTACGGCGTCTATGGAAAGTTCCACAACTGAGTTGATATAGTAACGTTGGTTTCAATCACAGTCATCCAAAATCATGGTGGAAGAGCGCGACTAGCGGAACAATCGACATAATCCGTACGCCAGGCGCAGAGGACCGGGAATCTGCCGTCCGAGCGGTCACACACTGTCCGAGCAAAACAGAGTTGAGGGCACATTCGTTTCTTGCAGCTTTCTGCATGATCATAATCGAAACATCGCGTGCACCCTATTTTTAACCTTGAAGGGTTACAACATTTGACTCTCACGCACTTATTAAAACCATATGCCTATGATTAAAACTGTTTCTCTCTACCATCGCTATACTTCGTTTTATGCACTTTATCTGCGAGCGAAGCCAAAGCTAGAAGCGCGAGACCAGCGCTTTTTACATTTCTCCCCAGCTCGCGCGCTCGAGCAAAGCCTGAACGCACGGAGCTTCCGTGCTCGCGCTTCCAGTTTTGCCTTCGCTCGCACATAAGGTGAAACGAAGTATAGGGGATGCTTTTCGGCTTCTGGTTGGCCACCCAGGCGAAAATTTCTAACTGGGACCAGTTGGTATCTCAACTGGTTTCAACTGGGACTAGCTGGTATCAACTGTGAATCAGCTGGGACTACCTGGGACCGGCTGAGGGGTCAACTGGTTTGACCATGCCCAGTTGGGGAACGAGTGGGAGTAAACTGGGACCAGTTGAAGGACACATGCAAAGAAAAAAAACATTTTTTTTAAACAGCTTAGATGGAAAAAGGATATTATAAAACAATTTTACAACGAAGAAAACAAATTTTTAGAGCTATATTTACGGCGCTATACGAATTTGTAGTTGGCGCCCGCCGGAGCTGCCGCTGGTCACGAGGTAGGCCCGCGCGCCACCGCCCTGCGTCGCCGGCGCCGTAAAGCCACGCCGCCGCCGCACGCTGAGCGTTGTGCGAACGCCGCTTCAACGCGTTTCTCCACGCCGCCGTCGCCGCCGCCGCACAAATTCGTCTGGTTCGGGGCGCCGCCGCCGTCATCTGACCGGCCCACAGGTCTATCACGTCTGCTTGCGCTTTTTCAGAAGTTTCCTTTGGGCTCTAAAAGTTACTTATTAATCTTATTTTTTTTTTGTTATACTTCAAACAAAGATGAATAAGTTACTTTTAGAGGCCATAGGAAGCTTCCGAAAGAGCGCGAGCACCACGTGACAAATATGGGCCCGTCACGTGATAAATAAGGGCCACTTTTCTGCGGCGCCCGCGTCGCCAACTACAAATTCGCATAGCGCCGTAAATATAGCTCTAAAGAATTTTTTTCTTCGTTGTAAAATCGTTTTATGATATCCTTTTTCCATCTAAGCTGTTTAAAAAAAATGTTTTTTTTTTTTTTGCATGTGTCCTTTAAGAATGGACTGGTTGGAGCGATTCCCAGTCATACTTCCAATGGTTTTCCCATTCCCAGTTCACATGGCAATGGGAATTTCGACAAGTTGGAGGTGTATTGACCTTTGCTAATGAAGAAAACTAAAAATACTTACATTTTTAGATTTATGCAAATAGAGAAATTTTTAATTACTAGGTACCTTTAAGTATTATAAAAAATTAAGAAAATGTTAATTAACTAAACAATTTATTTTAATTAGAAAATATAATTAGTGGCATAAAATGTGTTTACCTGAATGAACATTTAGTGGACATATAAAAATGTATTAAAACATTTATTTAAATACCTGCAGTATTTTGTTTTTGATAAGAGAGAGAGAGAAAACGTTTATTGAAACAACAGGAACGGGGTAGGAGCTGTGGGCGGCCATCCTATTCCGGTAGGCCGCGTGCCGCGGCTGCCGTCCTCGCCCGAGAGATCAGGGCCTCCTGGTCTTCGAGCTGGCAGCTCTGCAACACGCACTCCCACTGCTCAAGGGTAGGGGATTTGGGTGGTGGAGGGTTGGTGGGGCACGTCCAGACGAGATGAGCTGTGGTGTTGGGCTCACCGCATTGGGGGCAGTTCAGTGGGTAGTTAGTAGGAGAGATGTGGTGGAGATGGAGGTGATTGTAATACGTGTTGGTTTGAAGTCGGCGTCAGATGCGGGCGTCAGCGGTAGAAAGGGAAGGATGGGGAGGGGGATAGGTGCGTCGGGTTGCTCTGTGGTGGTAGAGGATGTCAGCGTATGTTTGGGAGAGGGGCGTAAGGGAGTTGGCAATGCTGGCTGCGTTGTTGGCCTCTTCTGGGAATGCCCGGTGAAGGAGCGCTCGGGCGGTGGCGTGTGCCACCTCGTTCCCAGGGAGGGCAGTGTGGCTGGGTGTCCACACTATGCGGGCATGAGGGAGGGTGGGGCATTGAGTAAGGATGGCCAGGGTAAGAGCTGAGACTCGTCCGAGTGCAAAGCGACGGCAGGCAGCTTGTGAGTCAGACATTATTGTTATGCTGGGACTCGTGGCTTGGGTCATTGCGAGGGCAATGGCTGCTTCTTCGGCCGTGGTAGTAGACGCTGTGCAGACAGTTGCTGAGGTGAGGAAGGCATTGTCGATGCGAGCAACAGTAGCGACGTGAGCTGGTCGTTGAGGATAGGGAGAGGCGTCTGTATAGAGGGTGGTCGGGTCGCTGCCGTATTTTCTGATGAGGAGGCGAGTGCGATGCTGACGACGGCCGGCGTTGTATGTAGGGTGCATATGACGCGGAATAGGACGGACCTGGATGTTGCGTCGCATTGACGGAGGTATGCGTTGTGGCGAGTCCGGAGTTTGTACCACTTTCCGGCCTAGCGTTTTGAGCAAATGACGACCGGCGGGTGTGAGTTGTAGGCGCTGCAGTTGGTTTTGGAGATGGGCTTCAATGATCTCCGAGAGGGTGTTGTGTAGACCCAGTTTCAATAAGCGGTCGGTAGAAGTGAAGGTAGGCAGGCCGAGGGCTGTCTTATAAGATTTGCGGATTAGGACATCAATCTTGGCATGTTCTTGGGGTTTTAAAGTAAGATAGGGTGCCCCGTAGGTGATGCGGCTGATCAGCATTGCTTGAATGATGCGGCAGTTATCTGTTTCCTTGAGTCCGTGTCGGCGAGAGCATATTCGTTGAATTAGGTGTGTAAGTTGGGAGACTGTCTGTATAAGTTTGGGGAGATACGCGGCCCCGGAGCCGTCGTGGTGGTAGTGACCCTAGTAGCACCATATGTTGCCACAACGTTACTGGAATGTCACAAATGTAATGTAACGTTGGGGCACATTTGGGTATGTTATAGCAACGTTTGAAAACCAACGTAACAGAAACATTCTCCTGTAACATTGCTTGACTGTCACTGAACGTCATGTAACGTTACATCACATAGGCAAACGTTCCATGAATGTTAGAGAAGCAACATTGGAGCAACGTTTAGAAATAACCTCTAGGTAACATTTCCATCCTGACATACGGGCAATGTTTTGTAGCGATGGTGGCCTAATGTGAGGAAATGTGACACATCACCACATCACACAGAGACTGGTCAAGGATACACAAAGATACAAAACTTAGAATAGTTCAATGTTGATTTTCTTGTTCAAACATTTTTATTTTTACACAAACAGAAAGACCGCTCTAATGCTTGTGACTATACTTCGTCTCACCTTAGTATGGACTATTGTTAGCCGCGCGTGCTAAAAGCGCGAGCTAGTCGCTTTGAATAAAGCCGCGGCGGCTGCACGAGCGCGCGTGTAGCAAGTGCTCTAGTCAAGGCAGTCAAGGCTGGCCGCTCGCGCTAGCACAGCCTTCGCGGTTAGTCCATGCTAGGGTGAGACGAAGTATAACGTGTTTGAAACAAGTTTTCAAAATGTACTCTGGAAAGATTGGTGAAAACTAAAAAAAAAAATCTGTCCAAAAGGTTTATAATAAAATTGAATTCATTTGTGTGTGTGGCATTTCCTTGCACAATTTTATAATCAAGTTTAACATCATAATGGGCTAAGTGGTAGTGCAAGGCTGGCAAACTGATAATGATCATGGCTTACATTTCGTTGCCATAGAATTGTCCAGTGAGCCTTAACTCGAGAATTAAGGTGGTCAAAATGGTTTGATGTCGCCACACTAAAGCAGACGCGAACACACTAAGGCACCCTACTGTGGTTTTTGTCATACTACGAATGAAAACACAAACCAACGGATCTTGTCGAGAAGTCTGTTGAGACGTGCCTGTTTGAGCTGGTTTCCTTCCTGCCCCTTAACCCGTCTCGGGTTGGCGAGTCTGCTCAATATTCACGAGCTAGCATGCACCCTCATCGTTGCTTTTAGGTTAGGGTCATTCGGATGCCCAGCTTCTGGAACGCATGCTAAAGATAACAAGAGGGTGAAGTCATGGGGTGTTATTGTGTTATCAAAGGTGGAAAACTCACGCTGGTGACGTGACGACCCAAAGAACTCCCGAACATGTATAGGATGGCATGAGTGGTAGCCTGTAAATTAATTTGGAACACATAGCTAGCTGAAATGATCACCAAAGGTGTATTTTAGTGGTGTGCTCTATTGCGTTATTTTCAAAGCGTAGCTCTGTTTATGTGAAAAATATGAACATGATTACCCTACGACCAGGTCGCAGAGAGCTCTTGGGGTCGACCGACTGCTCCATCCGACCCGAGCTTGCTGCAAAATGATTTCTACTATTTAAAATAGAAGCGAGGACTAATTCACAATGGACTCAGGTCAAATCGAGCAATTGGGTGGTTCTTATTCTCGCCCTGTCTAGGTTGTCTGTGCCAATGCTTGCCATAGAGATTTAGAGAAATCTTGGAGCGTGCAGTATAAAATACACCCTGGTTGAAAATTTGAAATAGTTACATGCGGAAGCTCATATTTCAGTCCAATTTACAGCTCACCACTCTATTTATTCGGAAAACTCAAAGTGGCAGCTCATTGCAATATACTGCAAGTGAGACGACTGGCGGTAGCCATCGTCTCATAGAGAGAGGAGGGGAAAAGGGAGACGGTTGATAGGGAAGGTGAGCAAAGAGATGGGAAAGAAAATAGAGGCAGGAAGAAAGAGGTTAAGCATAAAGGTGGAAGGCCAAAAACACACGCTCACACAAGGAAGAGAGGAGACTGAAGGAAAAGGGGACTGAGGATGAGAGGCTGAGGGAGCATGAAAAGAAAGATGAAGTGGGGCAGGGAGGAGCAAGATAGGACGGAGGAGAGCGGAAAGAGGGGAGGAAGAGCACAGAGAGGTGAGACCAATGGGGGAGAAGGAGTGGAGGGGAATGAGGAGATGGGATGGGGTGGGGCCAGGTAAGACGTAAAACATCGCAAGTCATAGGCCACGGTTGCACGGACACAAGATCACACTTCCCCAACCACTCAAAATGAGGAACCATATGCAGCTGCCACCAAAAAGAAAAGGTCAAAGGCCATGAACACAGAATCACTCAAACGAGAGAGAAGGGGAAGAGGGGAGGAAAGGTGAGGTGGATGGGTAGCGGGAAGAGGAAAATGGACGGGAGAGTGGAGAAAGAGGGGAGGGAGGAATGAGGAGACCGAGGAGCAGTCAAGGGCCCGAAGTCGAGATCAAAGGTCAAAGGCAACGAACATATAATCCTATGGAGGTAGGGGAGGGAGAGCGAGAGGCCACAGGCATTAAATCATGCGAGGAAATGAGGAGGGAAAGGTTAGGAAAGGCAACATAGGAGAGATGGGACGGGAATGGGGTGAGATGAAAGAAAAGTGAGTGAGGAGAGGTAGGGGGGGGGGGGGGGGGGCAGGTAGGAAGGAGATTCAGCATCAAGGGCCACGGATACACGGACGCACTCCGCCGACCACTCAAAAAGAAAGGCCGAAAGGGCCATGCACGGCCATTACCGTAAAAGACGAAGAAAAGTGAAGCGCGCGGACGAGTGAGTGATGATGACAGCGCAACCTGTTGTTGATGAACAAGATTTCCAGTGCACGGGCGGCTGTGCGTCACTCGTGTGCTTCTGCTTCGCTCGCAATTAAAATGAAACTAGTATAATCGCACACACATAGTTAGTCCTCGTTCACTTCTCGCCAAAGAGCCGTCGACACAAGTGGTCAGAACAAAACCAAACGATCTCGGGACATAAAGCTCCAATATTTGAGTTTGAGGCTTCGAAGCTCGCTCTGCGTGGACCACTCTGCCTACATTTTTATCTGGACACATCACAATAGCACAGCACAGTCGCATAGCTACGGTACTACCGTTTCGACGTTAACAGTTCACTCATTACCGATATTACGGTCGAGATC
>JABSTQ010000309.1:0-12410 GCA_013358835.2 Ixodes persulcatus
TATAAACAGCGTTAGCCAGACCACTGAAGCCCACTGTTTCAGTTGTCATCCGCTTTATATTTGCTTTAAGACGCAGTGCATTTCCTTTGGATTGTTGCTGGAAGCGCACAATTATATTTTTTTCCGTTGGCTTTAAATCAAGCACCCTGTGGCATATATCAGTCCTTTTCGTCCACTGTTTCGCCAAATCCTTCACCTATGATTTTTTAGAATCTTGTTTACGTCGGCTTGTGGCGTGATTCCCCTGATTTCTAGGTTGTTCAGTCTTCCATTGATTTTTATATCATCTAGTCTAAGGCGTAAATTATGGTTTGCCGTTCTGGCTCATGGTTATATTGAGTCAGTTGTAGTACTTCCTTTCATAATGATTTTAGGTCTTTAGAAATCGACTTCACCTCGTCGTAGGTGTCACTATTGAATTTGACGCTTTGTTTTAATGATCGGTCATCAGCTCGTATCTCACGGCGCAAATCATTGATCACCTTCGCAATTTGTTTTTCTTCTTTCGTCATAGATAAGATAAAAATTAAACCAGGTGGCACAGTAGGCGACATAATACAGACACGAACTTAAGTTGTGTTCGGAAGCAGTGCAAAAAAAAAAAAACATAGGAAAAGATTTGTTTGCTTTAGGCTCTCACCTGCGTAGTCAATGTTTGTTCGTTAGATGCTTGTTGGCAAAGCACCGCTGCCGAAATGAAGACGGTCCAGGATTGTCGTCGCCTCTTATAGCTTCGGAGGTCCAGATGGCTGCTGGAGGGCGCTGCGATCTTCGGCACGTGCCGCCAGCGCAGTGGCAGTATGCAGCTCCTCCTCCGCGGTGATGAGTCAAGCTGTAGGCTTCGGCAGTATCTGCGTAGTCAATGTTGGTTTGTAAGATGCTTGTTCGCAAAGCACCGCTGTCGAACTCGTTTCGCAGCGGTGCTTAGCACTTGAAGTATTCAAATGTGGCTTGAATTTGCTTCGAAACTATATTAAATATACATAACTATAAAATGCACTATACGTTGGTAATTGTTTCGTCGTTTTCACCAAGACTACATTTAATTCGTCACGAACATTACATTACAAACAAGTGACTCCTAAAAAAAGGATCATGTTAATTTGAGAGCCATTTCCTGAATAAGTGCGTTTTTCTCCTTCTATCAGATTAGGATTTCATAAAGTGCTCAAATAAAACAAAACTTACCGCAAAGTCTGAATGAAAATGAAGACACGTACGGAATTCTTGGTTTAGAACCTTTCTTATGCTAAATGGAACCGTAGCAAAGTCTGTTGAAATTATATTAGTTCCAAAATGTTTGCTCTGTGTCTCAGTTGCATTCGTTCTCATATGCCGTCAAAATCATGATTGCTCAGCGGGTTTTCTTGATGAGTAACAAGCGTCAGGTATTGTTTAGCAATACAGTTTTGCTTCCATAATATAATAATGGTATTGACACAATAACCCTGCATCTTGTATTCTAGTTCGAGAGCCGCATTCTGGGGGGGGGGGGGGGGGGGGGCGTTAACACTTCTCTCACAAGAGTCTTTTCAAAGTTATGGAGTAAAAAAGACATGCAGTCAGCCAGTTTATAATTGGTAAAAATATTTCTAACACGCAGGTATATGATACACATAATTTGAATTTCTTTTAAGATCTTAATAAGTCTTGTGTGCAGGTCACGGCTCTTAAATAGGATCGAAATTTGTTCCACTACTATTTGAATGAGCGTAAATATAAATTACAAAGATGTTTTAATCCAACTTACTAAGGTATAAAGAAACGTGTTTCCAACTAAAAAGAAACTTGTCAAGAAATAACGCAGTTGTAAGCAAAGACGTCAAACTATTATAGATAACAACACCGTAAAAACGACTAGGACAACAGATGGAGATACACAAGGAAAGAAAAATAACGTCCTTGTTTGTGTTTTTGTTGTCTTTTTTTGCGATGTTGCTGCTTTAATGAATGACTAACTCCCCCAAGCTTCCATCTTAAAGCGAAATAAATTGAGTCATCGGATATTTGACTGTTAGTGTGAGCACGGCATGCAGAAACGAGAACACAATTCATGTCTGACTATTTTTGAAGTAAAATATGAACTGATTGTAATACTTTTCTATAGTTATATATGCTTCACATTATTGTACATAGATTTTTCGAAACAAGTGTAATTTGTGTGCACCCCTAGTTTAGGCTTCAGATATATCCAAATTCGGCAAAGTAGCATCAGTAGGAAACTCGACGCCGGCGGTTGCTGCTTTGAAACGTATTTAGATGCTCGTTACTCCAAGACGATATATTTACTATTCACAAACTATGTGCGAGAAAAAAAAAGAAAAAAGAAGAATTTAAAAAAAATAAGAGAAATAAAAAATGTCCTTTATTTTTAAAGCCTGCTGAATTTGTTTAAAATCTGAAAACTTGTCATGCATTGATAAATTAATTATAAATATAAAGAAACTGTAGGGACCCACTTGCACGGTGCACATAGAAGACAGGAAGGACAAGCGCGTGCCACGGGACCAGAAGGAGCTCGAGAGGCGGAACGACCGGCGTGACATAATAAGCTCTCTGTGATCGCACCTACCGTTCATGGATTCCGCACATCTAATGTAAAATATTGTAGATAGAGTATTAAAGAGTTAAGTACCGCGTACCTACTATTGGTGACTCGGACGTGATTGCCCAAGATGGCCTTCCAATCGACATCTTCAGTTGCGCCGCCAGTCACAACGTCTCCGCCAACCATCACCACTACAGTTACCTCTGCTGCCGTCCCAATTACAAGTTGCCTTCCTATCTCTGGGTACCCTAATCTACCAGAGATCGCGGCAGCAACACTGAAGCTTCCTGATTTCTGGATGACGGACAGTGAGCTCTGGTTCCTGCACACCGAAGCTACCTTTCGGCGGAAAAGAATAACATCCCAGAGTACCATGTTTGACTATGTAGTCGCTGCACTCCCACAAGCGGCAACAGCACTAGTACATGACATCCTGCGTACACCCCCCGCCGACCTTCCCTATGACCGACTGAAAACGGAGCTCATCCGGCGAACGACCGCATCAGAGCAGCAGAGACTGCACCAGCTGCTAACATCAGAAGAGCTTGGGGACAGAAAGCCATCTGAACTCCTTCTACGATTGCACCAACTACTAGGAGACAAGGCAGAAAACCTAGATCGTTTCATCTTCCGAGAGCTATTCCTACAACGACTTCCTCAAGATGTCCAAATGGTCCTGACTACTGCAGAATCCTGCTCACTTGAATCTCTAGCTCGCATGGCTGACAAGATGATGGAAGTTCGATCACCTGGCATTTCTGCCGTATATCCCAACTCTTCCCAGACTCGACCACAATTCAGACCGCTGAGTGAAGACGACCGTATTTCTCAACTTTGCTTAAAAGTTGATCAACTCGCCGACGAGCTAGCAAGCGTGCGTTCAGCACAACAGCAAACTCTTCGAGGACGAAGCCCGCAACGCGGTTTCACACGATTCAGTCGCCCACGCTCCTCCTCAGCACTGAGGACATGCTGGTACCTCACCAAGTTCGGCATGCAAGCACAAAAGTGTCACCCTCCATGCTTATTCGCGGAAAACGAGTCAGTCACCCGCCCGCGGCAGCAAACGTGGTAGACTCGGAGACAAGCCGCCTCTTCTTCGTTACGGATCGCACCACAAAAGTTCGGTTCCTCGTCGATACAGGCGCAGACGTTTGCGTGGTCCCACCAACACCAGAAGATCGCCGACGACGTGGTGATTTTCCCTCACTCCAAGCAGTGAACGGATCAGCGATAAAGACATATGGGGAAAGATGTCTGACACTCGACTTCGGCTTGCGTAGGCTGTTTCGTTGGGTTTTTCTTGTGGCCGATGTCCACCATTCTATTATCGGAGGTGACTTTCTACGTAGTTTTGGGATTGTCGTCGACTTAAGTCACAATCGACTCCTGGACTCTGAAACTCACATCAGCGTTCAAGGCATTGCATCTAACGTCGACTCACTTAGCCCCGTGTTACTACGACCTAATCCAACAACGACGTGGTTTAAGATACTGCACGAGTTTCCATCTCTCACAAGCACTTGCAGTGCACACAACCTAGTCAAACACTCCATAACACACTGCATAAAGACTACTGGTCCTCCTGTTTTCGCCCGTCCTCGCCGTCTCGCACCGGAACGCTTGAAAATAGCAAAACAGGAATTTGACCACATGCTCGAACTTGGATTCATCCAGCCGTCTTCAAGCACGTGGTCGTCAGCTCTACACATGGTTTCAAAAAAAATCTGGTGATTGGAGGCCCCGTGGGGTTTACCGTGCTTTAAACAACATCACACCCTATTGAAAAATAATTTTAACCGGAATGTCATTTCCAGTAAAAGTTTGTTTTACTGGATTATGGGACTGTTTTCACTTCCAGTAAAGCTGCAGTTTACCGGAATGTCACCGGATTTTTTACTGGAATGTCACCGGTTGTTTTACAGGAATGTTACCGGATTTTTACCGGAAGGTTACCAGATATTTTACCAGAATGTCACCGGATTTTTACCGGAAGTATTTTTCCAGTAAAAATCTATTTTACTGGATTATGGGACTCTTTTCACTTCCAGTAAAGCCAGAATTTACCAGAAGATCACCAGATTGGCCGGAATTTACCGTGTTTTTCTTTCTTTTTTCGGACGTCAACGGAAGGCACTTAGGAGGAAGCCGGTGAACCGTGGTTGGTGTATGTTTACCAGATGCTGGACGGTTCGCTAACAATTAAAGTGGTTAGTCCATAAAGACCTGAACGCTCTATGTATTTATTTAACAGGGTCGATACCAGTGAAACAATTTGCAGAGCTGTAGACAAAAGCAATCAGACCAAATAGGAACAACCAAGTCCTTTGCCGCAAAAGATATCTTTCAAGGTACTTACAATGCCGCTGGGTAAATTCCTAGACGCGCGGTAGTTCAACTAATAAAACCGCGCAGGTGCACCACACAAACACTCACACGTATACTGTCAGCAGCACGTTTAGCGAAAACCACGAACGCGCTGAGCGAACATCCGCCGCCGTTGAGAAATCCGGGGCACACTCACGATGTCGTCCCTGATGCCGTCGCCGCGGGTGCACCAGGCGCCAGTAGCACGCTTAGCGAAAACCACGACCGCGCGGAACGAACATCCGCCGCCGTAGAGAAATCCCGGGCACACTCACGATGTCGTCCCTGATGCCGTCGCCGCGGGTGCACCAGGCGTCAGTAGCACGCTTAGCGAAAACCACGACCGCGCGGAGCGAACATCCGCCTCCCTTGAGAAATCCTGGGCACACTCACGATGTCGTCCCTGATGCCGTCGCCGCGGGTGCACCAGGCGTCAGTAGCGCGCTTCGCGAAAACCACGAACGCGCGAAACGAACATCCGCCGACGTTGAGAAATCTTGTGCACAGTCTTTTTCGCTCGCTGGATGCTTCTGAAGGCGGACGGACAGAGGCGTAAGAAACAGGTCACTGAAACATATATTCTTTCCATCTGCACACCCAGCTGCTTTGGAAGATACAGGCCGCACACATGGAACGAGAAGCCGAGACTGAGCGTTCGTTCCTGGCCCGCCGTTGCTCGTTGGCGGACAAAGAAACCGGCTTTCTTAAAAAAAAAGTCAGCAAAACGACCCTCTCCCATTTTCCCCACGAACCCAATGCCAGGGAGAGAGAGTGCGTGGGGACTCGTCCTTGGTGCGAGGCGCCATAATTGCACACCAAGTCCCCGGCCCGTCTCGGCTTCCCCCTCCCCTCGCGTCGGCTTCGAGTGAAGGTCAGTAAACAGAGAAGCGAGTCACCCGTTTCGGGTAAGATTTCTAGGAAATCCGGGTCGTCTGGTGACATTCCAGCGAAATCTGTTTGCCGACAAATAATCTATCAAAGACATGGTAAACTGGTTTTGGATGAAAACGGGTGAAAGTGCCCACCTTTTTGGATCGTCAAAACAGTTCGCTGCACGCACTTCTTGCAGAATTGCAACGTCGTTTCGAGCTAAAACACGCACTCACGAGAATGCCGCTGCATTGGCGGCCGCCATTACAAACTCTGTCCCCCTGCTCGTCTTGGCCTCCTTGACTTTAGCAGTTCCCCTTGCGTCGGCTTCCAGTGATGTTCGGTGTCCGGCAAACGAGAGTGGATTCCGGTAGGATTCCAGCGGCGGGTAATCGAAAGTGGTTCTGGTAAACTTCCAGCGAAAGGGGCTACGCTGGTTTCTGGTCAAAATGAATGGAAATTAACCCGTTTCCGCCGAATATCACTGGAAGTTTTTGCCGGATTTTATCCGTAAGTGGCTCCGGTAAAAGGTCCAGCGAAATCTGGTTACTGGAAGTGGCGGCCGGTAATATTTCCACCAAAAAACTGGTAAACTACGCTGGTTTCTGGTGAAAATGAGTGGAAATTAACCCGTTTCCACCGAATGTCACTGGAAGTTTTTGCCGGATTTTTCAATAGGGCAGTACCCAATAGATACCCTATCTCACACATACAAGACTTCACCTCCGCTCTTCATGGAGCTACAGTCTTTTCAAAGATTGATTTGGTCAGGGCCTATCATCCGATCCCGATAGAACCAGCAGACATTCCCAAGACGGCCATCGTAACGCCTTTCGGAATGTTCGAATACCTCCGCATGCTGTTTGGTCTTCGGAATGCGGCACAAACTTTCCAACCCTTCATGGATCAAGTTCTACATGGATTGACATTTGTTTTGCATATATCGATGATATGCTTGTCTTCATTGACACTCATCAAGAATATGAACAGCACCTCAAACAGCTGTTCACCCGTCTCGACCAGTTCGGCATCATCCTCAACGTTCAAAAGTGCGAGTTTGGCGTCACTGAGCTCGACTTCTTAGGACACCGTATCTCCCCTCAAGGTATTTTTACGCTACCTAATCGGGTGCAGGCTATCTTGAATTTCCCCACACTTACAACACCGAAGCAGTTGCGGGAATTCCTAGGATTCGTTAATTTCTACCGACGCTGTCTCCCACACTGTGCTGATGTTTTACTTCCTCTCAACCGTTTGCTGGCTGGTGGAAAGACAAAGTCGACGGATATAACATGGACCGACGACGCGACAGAAGCTTTCATACGCATCAAGAACGAAATTGCCAATGTTACTCTCCTGACACACCCCAAGCTCGACTCCCCAATGTCTCTCATGATCAACGCTTCAGACTTCGCTATTGGAGCAGTGCTCCAACAGTTTGTGAACAGACATTAGCGGCCAGTCGCATTCTTTTCACAACAGCTCTCCCCGTCTGAGAAAAGGTATAGCACCTTTGGGCGGGAACTTTTGGCGGTTTATTTAGCAATCAAACATTTCCGCCATATTCTTGAGGGTCGAAAATTCTTTGTTCTAACGGACCACAAGCCGCTGACATACGCGTTAACGTCAAACAACTCAGCACACACTCCCAGAGAAGTTCGAAACGTGACCTTTATCCTAGAATTCACCAATGACATTCGTTTTATCAATGGAAAAGACAATACCGAGGCGGACGCACTTTCGCGGATCCCAACTCGTGTAAACGCTACCGACAGACCTATTATTTATTTTTCTAAGCTTCCTGCTGCCCAGCAAGATGACGAAGAACTTAGAACACTACGGTCGGGATCCTCATCCCTCCTCCTACAGGATGTAGTAAGCGGAACTACGTCAATTGTCTGCGATGTTTCCACTGGTTCTCCTCGTCCTTACATACCTCTAGACTACGTAGAAACATTTTTGATGCATTGCATTCCTTATGCCATCCAGGAATACGCGCTACGCAGAAACTCCTCACTTCAAGGTTTATCTGGCCGGGAATCAACACCGACGTGCCCAAATGGGCTAAAGAATGTCTCTCTTGCCAAAAAGTCAAGAATTAACGCCATACCGTGACACCATTAGGAACTTTCACTCCACCTGCCGCCCGTTTCGAGAAAGTTCACTTGGACATAGTGGGTCCCCTACCGCTATGCCACGGTCAGCGGTACCTTTTAACCTGCATAGATCGTTTTACTCGATGGCCAGAGGCCATACCAATCGAAAACATCTCTGCAGAAACAGCCTCGCATGCATTTGTACACATGTGGATCAGCCGGTTTGGGGTATCAGCAACGGTGACGACAGATCGAGGACGACAATTTCAGTCAGCTCTTTTCAGAAAGTTGTCTCAGCTTCTGGGCGTCACTCACATCAGTACCACTGCCTATCATTCTACATCCAACGGACTAGTCGAGAGATTTCATCGTCAGCTCAAAGCATCTCTAAAGGCTAGTGGGTCGGCTTCAGGATGGACTGAAATTTTGCCTCTTGTCCTACTGGGCATTAGAGCCGCTTTCATAGCCGATTTCAGATGTAGCGCTGCTGAGCTGGTATACGGCATGCCTCTTCGACTGCCAGGCGAGTTCATTCACCCTTCCGAACAGCTTGAAATACCGGACATTATGGATTACGCATCTCGCCTTCGTACAACAATGCAACAACTCAGACCTTCGGTAGACCGCAAGCAAGCCACCGCTAAAGTGTTTATAAGCCCAGACTTCCATACCTGTTCGCACGTCCTCGTACGACATGACGCGGTGCGAAAACCGTTACAACCACCTTATGACGGCCCGTTCAAGGTACTCCGACGACATCCTAAGTACTTCACGCTGCAAATTAACAATCGAGAAGAAAATGTCTCATTGGATCGTCTCAAACCCGCCTATCTCGATACCAGCGCGGCCGATAAACAATGCGCACCACAACCAGTCATCACGTCAACGAACAGACCAAAAACCGTCCGATTTTCAAACTCTCCCGCCGCCCAACCCGCACACCATCTCGAAGCTTGTCCGGACTACGCTTCTCTTCTAGGGGGGGAGCTAGAGTAGGTACCCATTTGCACGGTGCGCATAGAAGACAAGAAGGACAAGCGCGTGCCGCGGGGCCAGAAGGAGCTCGAGAGGCGGAACGACCGGCGTGACATAATAAGCTCTCCGTGATCGCAGCTACCGTTCATGGATTCCGCACATCTAATGTAAAATATTGTGGATAGAGTATTAAAGAGTTAAGTACCGCGTACCTACAAAATAATAAAGCATAAGCTTTATGTTGTTCATAAGGCAGTGACATGTGTTGTACGTGACATCCATTTGAATATCTTACACCAAACATTTTACTCAAAACAAAAGAGAAATGGTGACAGCGGCGTGTTTGGAAATCTTAGAAATATTCTTGGCAGTGAATACTAAACATAACTTTAAATGTTGCTAGGCTAGGGTATCCATAAATTACCTTAGAACTATTGGGATTTGTCGATAATACTTGGGAATCTAGCGGAAATAAAAGATGTCACTAACGATAATTGTCCACTCCGCCATACGTTTCCGTTCCTGTGGAATTTTATCTCTTACAAATTAAACATGACTAAACTCTAAAGCAACAAAAACGTTGATTTTGTGCGGTATATATTTACTTTAGAACACAAAACAAAAGTAGAAAGAAATCCAAAATGCCAATCCACCGAGCTGTCCAAATTCAAATGAAGCCATCTTTATGTCATCAACATGTCGATTCCCCTTCCGCTATCATAATGGAACAGCCTCATGGTTTGGGTAATGGCACACTTTAACTAAGCAAACACAAAAAAAAACAAGAAATGTACAGAGCAAACAAAGTCCACGAGACTGAAGCAAAATACACGGCTGGATTGAAAACACATAATTGTTGGAATAGTAAGTATTGTCCCAACAAATATTATTAAAACTTCAATTTCCAGCATTACACTGTAGTGGCCAGACTAGGGAAGAAGAGGACACGTACGCGAGAGACACGCGTGAGCTACAGAACAGCATTAACGCCAGATGCCCTCAAACGATGAAATTGTTCATTGGTTAGTCTCCTAAACGTAACATTATTCAGACCAACGTGGCACTTCGCATGCACCAGTTTCGCTCCATCAGCGTGTATTCACTTCGCCAACCTCAACTGAATTTGAGACCTTGACCAGCACGGAGTGTGCTATAGGCAGCAATATGAAAGGGAAGCGAATTCCTCGCTTTTTTTTACGTACCTACAAATTTTGGAACATGGTATGGTCCTGACGAGAGCGAGAACGGAAAGTTCAGGTCCCAAATTACATACTGTCCGACAGGTTAAGGCAGAATGAAAGTTGTGGTAGCCGTGAGACTGGAAAGAATAAATTTGATGGGCGGTTACCGGGCCTTTCATATTGTTGCCGATAGTAACGCGTCCACCGGTCTAGATCCGCCGAATGACCCTACAGTGCTGAGGCTCCTAACCTCCCTTTTTACAACCACGTCGTAGTACTGGCGAAACACACGAAACTATGGCAACTATGTGCAATCGAATCGAATTGAGATGGTCTACCTAGAAGTGCCCGCCCGCGAGCGGAAAATGGTCAGACATTAATTCGCAGGTGCTTTTTCTTTTTTTTATTTGGACACACGTTTTAGGGCAGGAAGCCAAAAGGCAAATTTGTCCTCCCTGATGAGGCTCTGCCACCCCTTTACACTGCTCAGAGGATAACAATAACAAAACTACACCAAAAAAAGGGAGCAAAACGAACAGAAAACACAACAAAAACAGTAAACACGATTCGTAACAAAAAAGCAACACCATCTTCAATGGTCAGTCAAAACATTGATATTGGTTTATACAAAACTATATCACGGGGTATATTCTAGCAACCAAGAAGACCAAGTAGAGGGACGTCAAAAATTTATTTAACGGGGCATGATGGGAGGTACTTTTCAATGTTGTTTTTTTTAAGCTGTGCCTTCAGCCACAGTCCTGCATAGTTTCTAAAACAGCTGGAAATTTGTTTACGAAATCAGGTATTAAGTATGACAATTGACGTGTTCTATAGTTTGTTCTCGACCGAGGTGTTAAATAAGAGCCATTACGAAGATCGGTATTGCGTACTTCTAGGAGTGCTGTCTGTTAATATAGTTGCAATATCAAAATTTGACCCGTTTATCGCCTATTCACGCCTAGATGGCTATTCGCCGGTTGTGCAGAACCCCTTTGCGTATGCGATTCATATATGTGTTAAAATACCAGAGAGCCGAGCTGGTCAACTTTCAACTTTTTGAAAACCCGAAACTGGGGTGGTAGTGCTGCAACCGATTGTTTGTTGGTCGGTCTCAGGTTTTTAAGATGCCCATACACATGCTCTGTTATTTTTTAGTAGGGTAAAGACGGGAGCGGAACGTGGAAAATCGTAAGCGCTGACATCGGTGGTCTTAGACAGAAGAACGAAAAAGTGAACGTCAGAAAAGCGGAAAAAGAAAGCGGACGATATGGTGAGCGTGTTCCTTTTGCCTCAACAACTTGATAGTTGGTCTACCGCTTGTCAAGTATATTTAATTTTATGCAATGCGCGGCGCCGGTGATTTTCATTAAACAAGTACAAGATAAAGCTCAAAATGCAAAACACTACAGACCTTTCAAGTGATGTTTCGCCGTTTCTTTGTATATATTAAAGCGTAGCCAGTGATCTTAGCCCATGGGGACAACCGATGGGACCACCGATGCCCGCATCAATGTTCCGCCATTCCGAAGCGGCAGAAACGCATGAAACGTTTTCCTTTAGATTAATACTGTATATTAACTCTATGGTTATTTTTTCCCATGTACATGGCCGACATCCATCAGGTCTGCAACGTACGTCTGCCAATCAGAAAGCTGGACTGGCTCAGTTCTTTCGTTGAAACGGACGCTATATAAAATTCGATACTCTGGGGTCATGAGTGCCTCTAAACATGACCTACATCCAGTTTTTAGCTTGTGTTTTTGGTTTCCACTTAATTTTCTAGATTTTGAAAACACGGCAATTGTAAGCACAGTGGGCCTTTCTTAATTATGGGCTTTTTTTATCGTCCCAAAGTTTTCATAGCATTATACATCCATTGGAGCGACAGTGGAGACGTCACTTTTTAACAACCGTTCGTACAATTCGGTAGAGTCACGCGAACCACGTCGACGTGACTTTTCTGCCCCCTAAGTCGAGTGTCCATGCGCGATTTTATCAGAGCTCCGTCACCAAACACGGACAAGTCCAAACGTATGGGCCACAAGAAAATGACAAAACCTAGGCAAGTATTGCATCAGACATCCCTCATTCACTATGGTACCGCTAAATACCGCATTTTAATGCATGTTTTTGTAGGAATCCTGACTTCATATTTACGAACGTTTTCGTTTGGGGTCTAACGAAAGTGATCTCTTTTTCCCTAAAGCAATATTTTTCGCTCGCTTCGATTCGAACCTCGAACCTAGTTGCTCTCTACATGTACTGCAAAATATCGGAAAAGAGAACACATATTAGGCACCTATAGGTGCAGCGAATCATAGGCATGTGAAATTTATTGTTTGTGCGGTCTATGAAATCCCGTTGACATGC
>JABSTQ010000310.1:0-33871 GCA_013358835.2 Ixodes persulcatus
AGTGTAAACAGTGTGCCTGAAAAAGAATAAAAGATTATTATTTAGTCTTGTCAAGTGGCTAAGAGTGAGGCAATAAAATCGGATGTAAGTAACAGTGTGTAACTGTCTGCACTCTGCCAGGAAATAAACAGCAGTCGAAAATGAAAACTCATCAGCTGTTGCTGCGGAAATCTGTCCAGGAACAGCTGGAGAAGGAAGGGCCTGTTGGGCGCTGCTCGGACCTTGTTCAGGCGGCCATGGGACGGTACACACTTCTTGAACGAATAAATGAGCAGAGACGACAGTCGTTGGAGGTGTTCCTCGGTCGACCTGGAAACAGTATCATTGTGCTAAACTCACCAACACACTAACACACTTCTAGAACGAATAAATGAGCAGAAATGACAGTCGTTGTAGGTGTGCCTCGGTCGACCTGGAAACAGTATCATTGTGCTAAACACACTAACACAGTTCTAGAACGAATAAATGAGCAGAGACGACAGTCGTTGGAGGTGTGCCTCGGTCGACCTGGAAACAGTATCATTGCGCTAAACTCACCAACACACTAACACACTTCTAGAACGAATAAATGAGCAGAGACGACAGTCGTTGTAGGTGTGCCTCGGTCGACCTGGAAACAGTATCATTGTGCTAAACTCACCAACACACTAACACACTTCTAGAACGAATAAATGAGCAGAGACGACAGTCGTCGGAAGTGTGCCTCGGTCGACCTGGAAACACTATCATTGTGCTAAACTCACCAACACACTTCTAGAACGAATAAATGAGCAGAGACGACAGTCGTTGGAGGTGTGCCTCGGTCGACCTGGAAACAGTATCATTGTGCTAAACTCACCAACACACTAACACACGTCAAGAACAAATAAATGAGCCGAAACGACAGTCGTTGTAGGTGTGCTTCGGTCGACCTGGAAACAGTATCAATGTGCTAAACTCACCAGAAACTTGAGGAGGGGGGGGGGGGGGGGCGGTTGCCAAACCAGGCTACTCTAGGGAAGCTGGGAAAGTTAGGTTCTGTACAGCACCGCTTGGAACTTCCTGGGGGGCCTCAGGAGGACACACTTGCCTAGAATTGACAAAGATGGCACTAGTGATAGGCCAGCCTCAGTTGACCTGGGAAGAGTATCGGACTGCCAAACTCACCAACAGCTGCGGTCACTGCGGAGATTGCCCCGAGGGAAAAGCTCGGCTTGGACCTTGCTGGGGGCCCTCCAATGGACACACACTCCTAGAATGGACAGAGTTGTCACTAGTGGCAGGTGTGCCTCGGTCGACCAAGAAACAGTATCAGACAGCCAAACTAAAGAGCAGCTGCGGTTGCTGCAGCAGTCTGTTCTGGGGATATTTCAGTACTGTGGGCATTGCCTTGTGGTGTTCTATTCAGGTTTTGCTGGGGGTGCCTCGGTAACGTTAGGGAGCCAACATAAAAAACAAATAAATGGAACTGCATTTTGTAAAGGAGGCATCCAAAATCATCAGTTTGTGTATTGAATTTGTATTGTAAAACAGATACGTGTCTCACTGAATAAAAAAAATGGTTTGTGAGATGTACATACCGCTTACATTTCCAGTTCCCTTGCAGTGGTGGTTTACTCTCTTGGTTGAAGGTAACAAAAAAAGAAATGTTTGGGAGAGCATCTTTCCTCAATTTTTTGTTCTCCTTTGTTGGTTAGCCTGCCAAAGACCTCCACGTAAAGTTTGCGCTGACAAAGCTGCTCGCGCGAGTGTGGGGTTAATCTCAAATGTTTTATTTGCTTGCGTTTTTGTTTCAATATGACTGCGAGCGAAGGAGACCCTACTGACACTACGAGAGCGAACGCACTTTGAGCGGGCTTAGCACACACGCTCGTCCAGAAAGAGCGTCGTCAGAGACATACTCGTGCTTGTCGCACTGGCTGCGCTCGCACTTATATTGAAACGGAGTACATATACATCCACATACTCGGGTCCGCGGCCGCGGCAGGGTTGCAAGCTATGTGTGCGAAACAAAGTATGGTACGCGAGCACGTACGCAAAGCTTGACGAGAGCGCGTACTCCGCACGCACCCGTAATTGGGAGCGACGCCGATGCCACCACAAGCGGGTCCATATCACATGAGGGAATGACATTTTAGCGAACAGCGACATTTGAGCGAATTGACGTTTTAGCGAATAACGGGGGTGCGCGTTAACCCATCCGCCGCGCTGCGCTTACGCCGCTTCGCGGCGACAGTCTGTGTCGGCTCATTACAAAAATGTTAACCCATTTGGCCCACCCAAAAACGCCGCTTCGCGGCGTCCGACTATTCGCTAAAGTGTCATTCGGTGAAACGTGGGCGTTCGCTAAAATGTCATTCGATCAAGTGAGTGCCTCCCCACCACAAGCACGAACAGGAGCAGGCCGTTTTGAACGGCATAAGGCCCCTACGCACAGTTGCGTTTGAAACCGTCTCACTGCGTTACGACTGCGAGAACGCAGGACATCCGTACTTTTGTCGCATGCCAAGCCATTCCTTGAATTGGATTCCACGCTTCATATGAAGCACAGATGTGCCGGTCACTCACTTTCGTTTCTCGACGCAACGAATTTGAACGCTCTCATACGCAACTGTGCGTAGGGGCCTTTACTTCCACGGCACGGGCATCCGTGCATGCCAAGTTGACAATGTTGTGCTCGCTATTACATCGCTCGCGTTTACGGTGGAATAGAGTGCATAGCTCGCTCTAAACAGCTGTCTTCTTGCATGCTGGTGAGCTTTATACGGAGCACTCACCTCGCATAACTTTGCGGCTCCCGTCGGGTTGAAATCTTTTCGATCGATTCGGTGAAGCAAGATCTTCCTCCGAGGTTCATTTTCCGTTCCAGTGGGAACACTGAAAAGCTTTCCGGCCGACTTTTCTACAGGCGCAGCAGCTCGTCAGCTGCGGCGTAGTAGCATCTTGGGAAATTCATGGCGAGCGGAAGTCCAAAACCGAAAGCCAGATGTCACGTGACGACCGGCCAATAGTGTGCGCGGCGGCTAGTTCAAAGAATGGCGCCACTTTTCCCAGGATAGAGGGGCTTTACGTCCAACGAGTGCTTTTTTTTTGTAACTCCGCTTTTATTAGTTTTAGTTATAGCTTTCCATTTGCGTGGGCACAATCGACTTCTTCCAGAGCATACTGACATCGCAGTAAGGTACGTGGTTCGAAATTTCCTTTTGCTTCTTCATCCGGAGTCGATCGGGATTAGCGAGCTCGACTATTCGACGAAACGGCTTGATGCAATACATTCATGAGAAATTGGAATTGCAATACCAAAACGAATTCATCGATAAGAACAGTAAAGTTAAGACGTAGCTATGTTCTGAAATTTTTTTACATTGCCCTTTATCAAGAAACAGGGCGAAAGTACGTACATTCGTGTTTTGCCTAGCTTACGTAAGTTGTGACAGAGTGTTTTCTTCGGGAGAGCCCGGAAATTGCACCATACAAGCTGTAACATCTTTCCCACGCGAAGAAAATGCCCTTCATTCATGAGGTGGCACCTATTTTTTAACATTTAAAGCAGCGAAAACCCGTGACAGTTTGTTTTCATTGGTCACCTCGCGCGGAGATAGGCAAAACCAATGCATTGTGGAGTATTCGTCTGATAGCGGAGACTCCGAGCTTGTCAGGGGCGCTGCGATCACTTTTCGCCCGTGATCCGTGGGAGTTGCCAGTATTGGCTTACATGGTATTTGGTTCTACTGTCGTCGTAGTTGCAGCCCACTTCTTTAAAAGCTTCCTCACCAGAAGAGCTTAGCTATACAGTCACTAAAAAAAACTAAACAGCAAAAGAATATCTACATTGCAAAATTAGAACAATTACGCAAAAACACTAGGGCACATATAAAGAGCCGTGACGGAGAGGACCAACCAATCTACCCATCCTATGAAACCCCGTAAACGTACGGTAAGGTTGACAATGCACGCCATTGTCCCATGGCGGATAGACCACGATTCTACTTACTTCTGCTGCCCCCACCTCTGCTCCCGTGGCAATGTCGACGCATAGTTGAAATCCAAAGCATGACCCGTCGTGAAGAAATGATCGACCAGGTCGGACCTCGCCCGTGTATCGTGTGTTGAATTGGCAACATAAAATAATAATAATAGTACTAATAAGTTCAGCGTTAGTCCCGCGGTGTGTATGTGTGCTTTCTAGTCCAGCTGGCCTTACTTGAAGTATTAATAACTTTATTTTCATCTAATTATGGAGGGCCCAGAAAAACAAAGCTGCAGTAGGCAGCTTGACTAGTCCTCGGGCCCCTTACACTGGTCAGCAGCAAGCGTGCGGCAAAATAAAAAAAAGACAAAGTATACCTTCAAACCATTGCACATCTACGGTGACATTTCTACAAACCAAGGTTCATCCAAGTGCGAAGCATAGAATGAAAATAAAAGTCACGTACAAAAATATAAGCGCAACTTTTTGAAAGTTAGACTATTAAAAACAATATTGTCAATGCAAAGACTCTTTTCTCTTAGCGAATCTGTGAGTGGGAAATTTAATATCTGATAGCCAGAGTTTGTTTGTTGCGTGATCATCCTCCATTTCTTTATGTTGCGGGAAAAATAATGTGGGGAAATTTCCCTTAACGACGCCAGTCTTTCCAGAAAACACGAGCACCTTTGTTTTCACTTTTAAAACAAGTTCTGAGTTTGTACTGATATAATTGAAAAATGTTAATTATTTTACTGATTCTAAATATATCGGCAGAATGAAAGTCTTACGCCACATTACCCTATTCCTTGCCAATATTTTTTTCCTGCAGCAAAAACTGTCTTTCTATATTAGTCCTTGTCGATGTGCCCCAAATTGAAGATGTTCAATGGGAATAGAATAGTGATCGATAGAGCAACAATTTAACGCTCGTTTGCAAAGCAGAACAGGTAGCGATTTACTATTCCCACAACCCGTGCAAGCGTTGGAACAATATAGTTGATGTGATTATCCCATCTTACTTTCTCACTAAAACACTCCAAGAGTTTTGAAACAACTAACGATTTCGATGGGAGACGGGTCAAAGCGGAGAACCTTCGATGTAACCAGAGACTTATTTCTGGTTGAAAAATGACTGCGTTCGTCTTATTAATATTAACTTTAAGTGAGTTGTCATCCCCCCAGCCTTTTATATTTAATAAAGTAAAGTTCACGATATCAATTAATTCGTCGCAGGTTTCGGTAGAAGAATTATGGTAGTATCATCTACATAAATTAAATATTTCGCCGTAGTATTTACGTTGATTACATAATTAATATACAAATTAAAAAGAAATGGTCCCAATATGCTTCCTTGTAGAACACCTGACGTAATAGATCTTACAGTGGAAGAATGACCGTTATGTTACATATTGCTGGCGATGTCGTAGGTTTGACTGTAAAAGCAGTAGTGTATGTCGGCAAATGCCGTAAATTTTGAGCTTTTTGAATATAGTACCTCGTAATCAAGACTCTCAAAGGCTTCTGTAAAATTTAGGAACACCAGAAGAACTTAATTTTTACTTTCAATTTTTTTTTTTAAATAATTTCTTTTTGATCAAGTAGAGTTTTTTCTGTTGAACAGTTTTTCCTAAAACCAAATTGCGAGGAAGTTAGGAGGTCACATTTATTCGAGAAATCTACCAACGACGATAGAGGGATTTTTCCTAAGCCTTCGAAAATACGGGCAATATAAAATTTAGTCTATATTTACCTAACTCATTTTTATTTCCTTTTATATAGAGTACAGCCACGTTTGCTACTTGCATTCTTCTGGGAAACACGCACGACTCAAAAGAATGATTAAAAATACAAGTTAACACGAGAGCAATTTGGTCGGCAACATACTTAATGGAGCGAATTCGCATTCCATCAGCATCACAGCTACCGCTATGTTTAGGTGCATAATAACATTAGTGATTTTTGAAGTAGCAATTGGCTCTAAAAATGTCGGATCTACAGTTTCTCTGACAAATATAATTACAAGAGTCATTAGTATCAGAAATACTAGGTATATTTACAAAATATTAATTAAACAAATTTGCGAAATCACGGCCGGTGAAGCTTTCACCCTTATGCTGCAATGTCTCAATGCTGTTTGATAGAGAAAACCCTTAACCATCGAACCCAGATGTTTTCATGTAACGTCAGTGCAACCATTTGCCGACAAGAAAAATAATAACATTTTAGGCCTTCTTTAGCTCATTGGTTAAGCTGTTCCGGTTGGACTTTGATTATTTACGAGCACCCGGGCTGCGTGTCCTAACGACGTTTACGTAGTATATCTTTCTTACGAATTTTTTTGATCAAACTGAACGTTATCCACGGTATACGAATCTTTTTTTTTATATATTTTTACAGATTTATGTGGAAAGTGATGTTCATATATCATTTGTGTTCCTTGAGAAAGGTGCTTCTTGTATATCCGGCTTACCGATGTAAGTGGCATCGCATTAGACATCGAACCATCCCCGCCCCCCCCCCCTCCCCCCCCCCCCCAAAAAAAAAAAAAAAAAGCAAGCCTACTTGATGAAATAAGCTAACAACACTAACAACGAGAGGGACAGGAGAGAGCACCTACTCGGAGCGGAATTCTTCCAAAAGCCAAGCAGGACAAATTGGCGTAGCCATGAGTTGGGGATAGTCCACTTTCCCCCTTTGCTCCGTGCCCCGTGCAAAACCGACTGCGTGAGCAGGGTAGCGAGCGGGCCCCGGGGGGAGGGGGGGGGGGGGGTTCGGCATTTCGGGGGTGCTTCGACCCCCCAAACCACCCCCATGCCTACGCCATTGTTTGTTTGCTTCAATTTACCTCTCGGAAGTCTCACAGACACTAGGGCCAGTTGAACCTCTAGCGTACATTATAATAACTCTATGGTCCAATCAGGTGAGCCTGTACTATCTCAAAAAGAGGGCCCCACGGTTTGTTTAAACCTTCAGCGCAGAAGGCCTACATTATTTCGTATTTCATTTCTTCTTTCATTGAGAATAAAATATTGTTTCCCTATTTCAACATGGTTTTTGAAAGGGGCTTTCTACTTACTACCACACAGTTTGTTTCATCTATTCACGAGATTGCCACTAACCTTGATAAGTCGGATCAAACAGACGTAATGTTCCTAGATTTTAGTAAAACGTTTGGCAGGGTCCCAGATGGAAAACTCATTTTTGAATGGGAAAATATTAGTCTCCCTTCACCTGTTGTGCAATGGATTAAATCTTATTTACATGAACGGAAACTTTTTGTTGACATTAGGGAGTTTCAGCGAGCCGATTTCACACGAATGGTTCGTCCTCGAACGCTTCGGCGACGCCACTTGCCGCTTGCGCGAGCGCGTCGCTCGGGGCGTTGGGAGGCTCTTCTCGCTCGTTTCTCCCATTCCGGCCGCTGGAGTCGTCACCGCAACGCAGCCGGCACCGTTCACGGCTCGGGTGAAAAAAAAGAGGGCGGTCGGTTTGGTGACTGACTTCGCCGACCAAGCCGAGCGTTAGGCTTAGGAGAGCGGGAGGCAATTTGCCATCCTGTTACTCTGCTTCCTTTGAGAGGTTGAACCAAATTATTTCTAGGACGGTTCACAATAATAAGCGATCGTGAATGCTGCAAACTGCGCACCCTAGTAAATTTTTGCGATCTGCGGGCAGACTAGCCGCCGTGGCTACCGCGAGCAGACAAAATAACTTGGTTCGACGGCACACAACGTGAACGATCGTTCACGTTCAAGATGACGGAGAAACACCACATACCTCTAGGGTCGTTCGGATACTTTTACTTTATCTAGCTTCGCAGTTCTTGAAATTCCGACCTGCAAATGTTACGTCGGCCATCTTGTTTACATCAGTCGTACGCCGGAAACACGAGCCGCCACGGATTTACACGTTGCAAAATGTTTCACATGTTAACTAGACGATGGCGCCACCGGTCAAACACAATTATCATCATCGTTCATGCTGTTTCGCAAGTTTTACGATTCGCTAAAATATGTCAAATTTCACGTTCAGTTTCACGGAACGGACCAGCTGCACCGTTCGTGATTTTGGAACCGTGGGCTAGAAAAACGACTCTCTAAAACTCCCTATTATTAATAAATTGTCAGATGATCTGTGCCTGTTTTCCGGTGTGTCCTAGGGCAGCTTTCTTGAACCGTTGCTGTTTTTAATATATGCGGGGACTGAATAACCGGGCTTGAACTTAAATGGACCGTAAAAATCTGCGCCTGCAGATGGCAATCCAACATTTTCATCAAAAATGTATTTCACAGGTCGGTTTTATTTCATAAAATTACAAAGCGCAGCTCCCCCTCTGTAAAAAAAAAAATAAGGTCAAAAAACGAGCCTGGGTCAACGGCGGTCAGCGACGCACACGACCGAGCCGAGTGGTAGGGCGCGTTAGGCGCACGTATTGATAGATGGCGCTACCTCCTTATCCTAGACTGGTGGCGACGACCGTGGTCTATTAAAATAAACAAAATCATTTTTGTAATGTACTCTTGGTTTAAAGAAAAAACAAAAGAAACGTATAACCTCTACTTGTTTGGAGTTACGAATCTCGCCCCTACAGTTTACTTTCGGACAAAAGTTCACCGAACGTTTTCCTTCATACAGGTCTACTCATTCCCTCCCGTCTGCATGGTGAAATCGTTGAAATTTTACTTAATTAATTGATTTAATTTAAAAATTAATTTTGTAAAAACCATTACTCGATTAATCGGTAGGTTGATCGATCAAGTGCCCAGCACAACTGTCCATTGCGTAGGGAATCTTGGCATTACAGTTATGTCAGTTGTAATAGAAACCCACGCAATCTGAATAAGTTCAATACTAGCTGACCGAGGCTAACAAGGTTTTTGTGCTTGATCCCATTGGAAACCTTCTACTGAAATTAGCTCAAAAAGATATTTATTATCCACTTCCTTTAGTCTGAATACTAAAAATATGTTTCCTAAAAACGGCATGGCAACGGAAAAAGTCTCTGGGCGTTTTGTGGTCTTTTCATTGTTGTGGTATTATAAAGAGGAGTCACGTTGCATTGGAATCTCGAAACCTATTGATTCACAGGAAAAACGTGGCCCTTTCAATAAGTGCAACTCTCTTCCACCTAATCTAAAACAACATTGCATTTGGTTAGACAAATTCAAGACTTTTGGCTTCTAAGGCGACAGCTCATTAAACAACCATGTTTAGAAGCCCTATGTTCTGGGGGTATGTCTGCAACGCCATGATAAGCTCTCTAAGATTACTTTAAGACCAAGCTATCGTACTTCCGTCTCAATCCAGACATTAAAGTTTCTCAGATTTCTCCTAATTTATTAAGGGTCAGGATATAGTATTTGATTTCGCACAACGCGTTCGCAAACACCAGCACGTGTAAGATGGGAACGTTGTGACATCCGAATTTACTGTTAAAAAGCAATGGAAGTGAATGACGCTATTAGAAGAGAAGCCCTTCTGGTTGTTCTCTCTTCTTTTGGCGTGAGCTTTCTTGAAAGAAAGGCGACCAAGACCTAAAGTTTTCAAGAACCAGCTCGGCGCTGGTCCTCCATAATTCGGTCTTTTGTGCAGTGCGCTGTAAAACATTTCCACGCGTTCACTTTCTTCCAGATAAACACGGACCAACATCTGTGAATGACAAGGCCAAAAGTATGTTGTTCTTGTTATTTTTTTTTGTTCTTTTTTACCGGAAACGGTATCTGGAAAGTTTCACACAGTATGTGTAACTCGTGTTTGGGCCAAAGTTTTTTTGTTTGTTTTTTATTGTCGATCTTGCTTTCCTTGAACTCATGAGGCTTTATCTCGACATCGCTGGGAGTTAATTTTTGATAAGCCAAAAAAAAAAGTGAGCAAAATTTTTTAACACTGCAGATGGCAACTTAAATTAACAAAAACAAGTTAATAATTTTTTTCTTGTTTTTGCCTTACCCCGATTGGGGTGGCTCTGCTACCATACGACACCTTATTGTTGTGGTTACAAGAATAAATGATTGCACGGGAGTAGCACCTCTCAATAACAGCTTTCTATCTTTCTTTGAGGTTTGTTACAAGTAACACGCAATCAATGAAAGACAAAGCAACTTGATTGATAAATGAACCAAAAAAAGGAAGAAATAGAATGAAACAAAGTTGCAAGCTTTATTTTTGCCTAGATTCAATCGAGGGACGGTTTGATAAAGCACAAAGCTATGTCTGCTACTTTAATGAGATATCTTTAAATATTAATTGCAGTGTCAGTCGTTACACACGTGTGAGTTCAAGGATCAATGTTTTCGTGCTAGTACTGGAACGCCAGACCTTCAATATCAGTCGGCAACCAATGACAATGGGTTAGACTACTAAATACAAAAATAAAGTCCACCTCGGGGAAATACAGATTTATAATAATACCCGGATATTCATAGTAAGTTACCCTCGTGGTGGTATTTTATTGCGCCGTTTATATCAGGGCCTTGAGGTGACAGTCCTCGCAGGTTTAGCAGATTTATGGGAGAAATGTTTTTTCTTTTTTTTTTTTGTTTTGGTGTAGGAGGAAGTTTCACCTTGTTTCTAACCAACTTTTTCTTTCCTGATTTTTGTGGCGTCTAAATCAAGCCAATTAGTTGGCCTATTTAACAATATTGTTTGTTAATCCCTTATTTAGAATCCTTATAAAAACAATTTGTTTAATTTGCAGTTAGGAGAGCGGAAATAACAATTGGTGAATTTGAGATAGCTTCTCGAATGCCTAAAAAAGCAGTGCAACGATTTAAACAGGGGGAAAAAAATTGCGGCTAGTATTTTTATATTTCAAAAAAAAAAAGATCACGCTACCTTTCCCCGATGTACTGCGAATTCGCTGCAGAATCCCAGAGGAATCAATTAACGAATTCCCGATCTGCAGCCGTGTTGAGCGGACTTTGAAAACACGGTGTGACGTCATCAGGGGGTACACCCTTCTAAGCTAGCAAGTTGCGAAATTTTTCCTTCAGTTCATGATTACGTTTAGAAATATTGTCGGTTAAGGATGGATATACATGTCAAAATCCTCGCATTATGGGTAAACGCTTACTAAGATTTCGCGGCGCCATTTACCCAGTATCAACCAAACCATCCACTTCCGCCGCTACCGTCCCCGTTGTAAACTGGATTTGTTCGATGATGGGCGAAATGCCTGAATTTCCTTTTTTTTTTTTGTCTGGACCTTCATCGGCCACCGCGACCATAAGAACACTGACCAGATGCGGCATTCTGCTGTGCCTTAACGAAAAATTTTAAACTCGTGAATCAAAAGGAACGTAGAGGGCGTTAAACACATAACTCAACCGGAAACTTCGCGTCCTCTCATAAGATCACTACGCACGTGACTCGGAGGATGGTGTAAGTGTTGAGAGAAATCCCAAACTTCACATTGTTTAATTTTGAGATAAATAAAAAAAAACAACGCGCGCGCCAGCGAAAATGGTGTTTTGTTCTTCCTTCTAGAAGTCACAGAAACTAATTCCCATAACTATTCCGCCGAAGGCAGAAAATTGTTGCACGTGTCTTTTATGGTTCTACATACTTCCGCATCATTTTTATTTGCACCGCACGTGGTCATTTACGCTGCTATCTTACGCCTGTGTCCACTTGTGTGCCAGCGCCCTGAGACTACAGAGTGCTGTTTATAGCTGACAGAAATCCTAGCGTCTGTTTCTGGCCTTTCAACTTATGTTCAGACGCAGTCGAGTCTATACATGCTGATGGTACCAATCGAACAGTGTCAAAAACGTATAATCATGGTGTCCGTTATGCTTCTTTACGTGTTCTATTCTTGCTGAACCTATCATATACAAAGGAGGCCCACTGACTTGGGTTTTAACGTTGCTTTATATGTTTTCATTAGCTCGTAGCGGCGGCTGCGTCTGGACTTAAGTTAAAACGAAATAGAGAAGCTTCGAAGGTTATACAGACAGCTTATCTTATAAACTACATTTTCGCCGGTGACGAACCCAGCTAGCGACGAACACAATCGCGGACAACACAACAAAGCTGAGACAGGCCTATGTGGTTCCGAATGTCTGCATAGCTATCTTTCGGAACAAAGATCAAACATTATGGATGTTTCAGCAGCTGTTCAATTGTTGTTGTCACCCCCTGCATGACTAGCTGTTGCTGACTTTATTATTATTTCAGCGCCGAATGTAGAGGCATTCCGCGACAAATGGTAAAATCATGCGTGGATGAAACCACCAGCTCTGCAGGTTGAGCAATCAGCTTTTAGCGCATTTGATAATTAGTTCGCGGGATAAATAATTGTAACTTATTTAGGTTTTATTTCGCCCGTTACTATTACTTTCAATGTTGATTAAACAATCGTAAAGTGGGGGCGACGACAAAGATCGAACAACCGCTGATGCAGTTTGATCACACGATATCCTCGAGTATAACTGAGTTTTTTTTCGTTAGATTCTACCTGAGATATTCGAAGCCAGGTGCTTGCTTGGGCGTTTCCACATCCTACGTGACTGTACAATATTAAATTATTTTGTATTTATTAACACAATAAACACTTTGGTGATTCTGAAGCGAAATGGTGGCCTCCAGATGCTTGACGGGTCAAAATCCCGTCAACTAGACATCTATGAACTGGGTATTCGGAGATCCCTATTTTGAGTAGATTGCTCGCGTCTGGTGTTATAGTTGTAGATACTAAAACCAAAAGCGTGTGGTATAAATTAATACGCAACCTTTGACTGGGGACCTGGTAGATCCTTTTCGACGCTATAACGCTGAACGCATTATAACTCGGAATTACTGTTATACAACCTTGTGCTTTTTAAATGCCAAGAAGAAAAACAAACACTTTAAGTTAATGCGTTAAACGTTTGCTCGAACGTGTTTAGCAGTCCTAATTTTGGGTTCCTAGTCAAACGCTGCATTCTACGCCGACGCATTAAACGCGGCCCAAAGCTAGCATCAACCCTCCCAATCTTCTAAAACAAAATCGTTCAAGATCGGGAAAATTAAGTAATGACGCCGCTAGGTAGGAAACGGTTCTTAGGGGATCCGTGTCATTCTCCACTACTCTGCTCCTCAACGATATTTTTTTATTTATTTATTTGTGACAAAGTGGTAACATGGCTACTTCGAATGAAGTAGCCATCTTCTCTTTTGAATCAATAGTGACATCGGCGATTTTTCATGACCATTGCATTCAATCTACCACGAAGCAGTTGTGTACCCGAAGATTCAGATGTGCCCAATGGTAAGGGGAGCCCTTGGTTAAAACACAACGAAGTGGCGCAGAACGTTGTCAAGCCAACCTTTCTTCAGAAGCGTAGACACCTCAATGAAGAACAAAAATAAAGATGTAATTCATTCCTTCATCGCCACTGGCTGGTGGGATGGTTTAACTGAGGTTACGGGAGCTTCACAAACAAAGGGCGTGGCTTGTTTGACTTCTTATGTTTACGCCGCGCTTCTTCCTTTGTGCTCCGTTATTCGGCGTTCTTAACGGCGGACGCAGCAATCTCAGGGACTGCTGATCGAGAGTATAGATGCATCGACACGGGCCACGGCCTGCGCTTCGTATGCCGACAGTAACCATACCCGCTGGGTAGTGGACAGAGCGCGCCACCGTCGATTGACCGCCAGCGCCAGTGTGGCAGGTTGGTAAAACACTGAGACGGCTCCAATCGGCGACGCAGCACGCGACGCACCAGGCGCACGAGAATGCCGCCCCTTGTCTTGTTTTGCGGGTTCAGATATATTGAGGATGTCGGCTCCTTTTTTCGTGACCAGGCGCTCGAAAAGGGACACAGACTTTTTGAGAATAATCACGTCTACGCTGTGCGAGAAGAGGACGGCGTAGACATTGCGGCCAAGTGTCACTCCCAACAGGGGAAGCACGTGTACGACGTCACAATCCAGGTGAGTGCGAGCTGTTATAAAAATATACTGCACTGAGAATCATATAGACAAAAGTCTAATTATTATTGTTTTACTTGCGCAGTTAAACCCACAGTCCCGGAAGATCATCGCCGGGTCGTGCACCTGCCGGTACGGCGTCCTCGGCGAGTGCAAACACAGCGCCGCTGTTGTGCACTACGTCAACAAACACGAAGTTGCCGCGTGTACCAGCTTGCCTCAGGCGTGGGGGAAGCCTTCGAAAAAGCCGAAATTGGACGACAAGGCGTCGATAGCTGATCTCTTTGGAGGTAGGACTACAACCACAAGCTGCAGCATTAACGTGGCGTCGACGCCCGCGCGTGACAAAAGCGTCGAGCTGTACAAGCTATCGCGCAAGTCGACGCCCCACTCTTGATTTTCGCTACACCAATTCTTCGCAAATCAAGAGTTTTGGACCACGCGAATTACTCCATTCGTGCAAATTATGGGCTTGCAAAGGTTCAAGCGTTTTACAGTAGCCTTAGAATATAATTGAGGGAGACTAGCACGAACTATCTTTCAAAAGTTGATTGACATTGTGCTGAAGTGGACTGAATTTCTTTTTTTTTTTTATGAGTTAGAGCACTGGTCTGCATGCAATCCTAGGTGCTGTGATTTTTATTTGTATTATCAGCAAGCTTATATTTATGAGTGAATGATGTGCCATGTTACTTTCTTAGGAAACCGTAGCAACACCGTGAGGAAGCAACAACCACGAGAGATGCCTCCCAGCTACATCCTTCGCCACTTTCCAGACATCGAAACTCCATTCACCGACATTTTGCGAATGATGGACAAAAACCAGGTGGAATTGGAGTGCTCTCAGACCATGGATGACATTCTAGACCTTGTGGTGGACAATGTGCAGCAGTCCGAGGTGGAAGAACTTCTACAGAACGTACCACTTGAGCCTTTGTGTGGACTGGAGCTGGGGGACTGCTTACATCCACTCACAGATGCTGAGAGAAGTTTCTTTCAAAGAAGAGTAGCATGTTCCGACATTCTGAGTCTCTGCATGGCGACGCTGGCACAATCCAAGTGTGCACGGTGAGATCTTTTACCTCTTTGGGTCACCAGTTGAGGAAGTAGCCACCCATGTTGTAAACACACCTGTTTGGAGTGCTTTCCAGAGGTCTGACTTGTTGCAAGAACAAAACCTGAAACCATGCTTTTAAAGTGAGGTCTGTGGTTTCATATCGTCTTCCACGAAAGTAGGCACTGATAATTCAATGCCGAAAGTTCAAAGAATCTGTCCTTAGACTGACAAGAGACTGTTGAATAACGACACACTTTATGCTTGCTTTGAAAGTTTATTTTTGTTGCACAATATCATCCTTGGTCACTGCCATAGGCACAGCACTGAAGATCAGACACTATTAACACTTTGTTTCACAAGAGCTGCAAACTGTCTCTCAGATTAACACTGATGCTCCTGCACCAACAGGTGGTACCAAGAACGCAAAATGCGGATTTCAAGCTCAATGGCACATACTATCCTCCGAACCAGAAAGACCCCACAGGAGCTCGTCTCAAGCCTGATGAACGAAGAAAGCTTTACAAGCGAAGCAACATCCTATGGTAGCCTTATTTATTGCGTTGTTAGTGTTCCGAAAGCTAACACCAACTTTTTTTGCACAGGCTTGCAGACCGAGCCGAAGGCACGGCGATTGTTTGAAGGAAAGGTTCGGGGCCATGTCACTGAGGTATGTTATGCAGATGCCCCAAGGAAATATTCCATTGTGTTTATGTGATCTACGCTTGAGAAGTGATAGTGTCTTATTCACTATTCAACGTCTTCTACTTGCAGATTTTAAAACAGTTTTCGCTGTAGCCCTTCAACTGCACATTTAAACTGCATGAATTTCACGATATTGGTTATTTTGAAAGGTTTTATGATAAACAGGTTTAAGCATGTCATAAAATGATTGGCATGCAAGCAAATGAATTTGCAAAAAGATGAATCCTTCAGCTCAGTATTTCACTTTTCTCATTTTAGGTGGGCCTGCTTGTCCATAATGGTAAGCCCTGGCTCTGCGGGAGTGCTGACGGGCTCTTCGGACTGACCACTGGCACCGTGCTTTTGGAGATTAAGTGTCCTAGCAGCATAAGGAACAGCCTTATCGTTGACATCACCCGGAAGGTGACATTTGTCAGCTACCTAGTATATGTCGACGGCAAGCTTTGTCTGAAACAATCACACCGTTACTACACGCAGGTGCAGGTGTTGATGTATATTCTGCATTTGGAGGAATGTTTCTTTTTTGTATACACCAGTGTCGATAATGTCACCGTGCTCGTCACCAGAAATGACAACTTCCTGGACACTGCAATCCCAACTCTGCAAGACTTTTATTTCGACTGGTATTTGCCAGCCCTTGCACGCAAGTACCAGTCCTGAATAGACCATTTTCAGAAATTTCCACATGAGACACTGCATGTACTGCATTCAAGGAACCAGTGAAATAAAAAGTATCACCCCTGCTTCAATTTGCCCGAGTTCCAGAAATGTCTTCGCAACTTGTACAACAAAATATGACATGCCTCACAGGGAGGCGTCGTAAGAGCAGTGTATGGCAGAAGTTATCCACGAAAAAGAACTTGCACAGGCACTAAGGAAGAGCTGGCTTCAAAAATGCAATGGGGGCAGATGTACCATCTCAGACAAAATGAGCTACACCACCATTGGACCTTTTTGCTACTCCTGCGATCTCCACAAGATGAATTCTCATAACTGCAAATGCAAACAAGAATGTTTGCGACATTAACTTCATAATCCAACCATACTCTGGACCAGAGCCTCTTCAAAAACTGGTAGGCACAGTCGTCCTCCATGTAAAGGTGAACACACTGCAACAGTCAATCCCAGTATCAGCACCTCTAAGTGACCTCAACGGGAATAAAGGTTAGAGATTACACATATGCATAAGGAAGAAACTCACTGTGACCTTTGTTCGTGTTGGCACCGCTTGGAGCGGCTGGCAGTGGCGATTGAATGACACAGCGTATTCACCTTAATATTGAGAATGACTGTACAGCAAAGAAACAGGGATGGCTGCTGTATAGCCATACTTGGGAACACCCGATAACCTGGACCGGCATGTACTATCTCGGACAAAAGGCACCCCTGGAAGCGCGAGCGGCGACTGTAGCTTGGTTGGTTTCAAACCCATGGAAGAGGGTGTGTCCATCGTACTTTGCTTTCAAGGACGCGTGTTTTTCCACTCTTCTTCGACGTGTTGCTTGCCGCAGAATCTAGCATGAGGTGCTGCGACTGAGGAGAGTGCTTCTACCTTTACGGCGCATATCGATCGGTATCGCCTGAGCGGCCTTCCAAACAAAATTAGCTTATTGCTCAAGTTGCCTTGCCGTGACTTCTCGCTTTATAGGTGCCATATAAGAAAGTGCACCCTAGTGATCGCAATATGAAAAGAGCAAGAACTCACCGCATTCAAAAATCGGACTCACTACTGGCCAGCGATATGAGCCGCAAAGCCGCAAGCGCTAACTCTGGCCGTTGCATCGCTGCAGAAGTTTGTCACCAACGGCACCTCGCACCACAGGTGATAAACTGCTAAACGAGGCGGCAACTCGTGTCAGATTCAGTGGCAAGCACAGCGTCGCAGAAGAGCGAATGAAAACACACCCCTGCAAGTACAGTGGACGACCATGCGCTCAGAGTGCGACACAACTAAGGCAAACAAGTTATCAACAGTTTTTTGTTCCTCTGTTTGAATTGAATGGCTATCAGACAAAACTAGTGTGGTGGAAACAACTCAGAGGCTTACCCTTTAAAGGTATTCTTCAACCAAATTTGAAATATACCCGTCGTGTTCAAAAATAGGTTGAATATGATCCACAATATCCGTAAATGACAATCGCACGTTTGTATTCTGAGCCTGGCCCACTCTGGCAAGCGCTTGGAGACATAGACAGGACGACTGCATCAGATCCCCAGCGGAAACAGCCAGCGGAGAGCATGTGACGTAGTTCGTCTCGTCGAGAGGAAGGCCTAGTCATTTCAGCCTTTTGTACGAATTTTGAGTGACTGGTTAATCTTCTATAATCTTGTAGGGGGACAATAGCGACTTCTGGGACACACAAATGGGATTCTCGGGAAGAGGGGAGTTCCTCCTTTAGCTCTTGTCTCGTCGTGGCCAGAGGCGAGACAGTAACCGTCACTAGCTGTCAAGGTTCCTAGACGGGCATTACAAATGAGGCTTTAGCGACATCCACCAGATGCGCTTTACTAATCATTTAATTTGTTTTAAAATTCCTTTTCGTGACTTTTTTAACAAGATATTGGTGTGTTCGATGTGATACTGCTCCTTTCAACGCATATAGACCAAAAAATTAGCGCAAAATTTTGTTGTAGTATCCCTTTAAGCAGTCAAATTTGTCACCCATCAATACCCTATCTGAGCAAAGTGCAAAAAAGTGCTTGAGTCATGCTTATGCTGCTTGTATCATACAGTCTACTTTACATTTCTTCATATTGTGGCCACTCCATGCCAAGTGTTTTCAAACTTTTCAATCCTAGAGAACACAAATTTTTCCTGAGTGATAATTGAGGCGAACCAACCTGGAAGACCTGGAATGGTCAGAATTTTGCACTGTCTGGAAATATCAATGAATTAAGAGAAATAGTCCAAAAATTGGCTAAATCAGGGAAAATGCCAGTGAAACGGTATGGCAGTGAGGACTGAAACGAGACAAACACGTATCGGCATGGCAGGGCTGAATAATATTGCCTGAAAAGTAGTCCTTGACCGAAGGAGTCAAGGAATTTGATCGAGATAGTCAGGAAAACCCCCGGAAAAGTCAGGGAATTTGAAAGAACCAACTTGGTAGATAGCCCGATTGTGGCCATGAAACAATACTACACATACTACATAAGCAATGTTTGGTGCATATTTATAGCCGCCTCGGTGGCTCCAAAGCGAGAGCGCCGGCCTACGGATCCCCATGTGGCGGGTTCGAATCCCGGCCGAGGTGCCCGCAATTTGACGGAGGCTCATTGCGGAGAAGGCGCCGTGTAACCGAGCTTTCGGTTGCACGTCAAAAGATCCCCAGGTGGTCGAAATTAATCCTCAGTCCTCCGCTTGGGCGTGCCAGATGCCTGTCGTTGGTTTGGCACATAAAACTCCCAAATTTCGGTGCACAGTCATGCATCAATGGATGGCTGGGTTCTGGTGAAATAGTACTTGTAGTGCGAAAAATATTTTACTCGGTGGGAGGGACGATTGTGGAAGTTGGGGAGCGCAGGGAACCTCTGAGGGTGCACTGAAAAATCCAGGGGTCCCTAAGAATACAGTTTGAAAACCTATGCTCAATGGAATGGCCTACATGTGAAGTTCAGTCATATGACTTGATGATAGCAGGCTGCAAGTTTGCAAGCACAGAACACATATGGAACACATCATCCATCAATGGAATTAGAGTTATGGGCACTGTCATTTTGAGGATGTTATAAACCTTGATCCTTTGGATCATTCGTTCCACATGAATGCGTACCTGCGCAATGTTGTACGTATCCTGCACTTCCTGTTCACTAAACTGCCCATTCCCAGAAAGGAAGGGCGGCATCACCAGTACAGCATCAGTGTCCTTCAGACCTGCCTTGATGCCTGGGAACCCCTTGTCTGCTAAAATAACATCCCCGGGCTGTACCACATTCAGGAAGCCGGAATCCACTGTTACGTGGGTGTCCGAACAGCGGCCTCCGTAGGCCTTTGAACAAAAACAAATCACCCCGTTGGGTGTAATCGCAACCAAAAACTTCAGCGTGTACCCACTCTTATAGCTTGAGTAGAGCACACGCTGCTGGCCTACACTACTTGGCTCCTCTGTCCTGATTTCAGTGCAGTCGATTATCATCCTGCACTCCGGGTAGTTTGCCTTGAAGCAATCCGGCAAGGTTGCTCTAATAATACTTGACGGAGGCCGAAAAATCCAGTTGCGTGTCGCAGCAGTCAAGGTTGTCAACACTGCCCGAAAGTGGCGTGATGCAGTCGTCCTGTCTATGTCAAACAAGACGCCAAGTGCGGTGTACCTCAGTCCCAGTTTCAGTTTAACCAGAAACAACAGCAACCTGTTCGGAAGAGACACATCGCAGCTGCGCTCAGGAAGAAGGGGCAGCATGCCCAAAAGCAGAGAAAACACTTGCATGCTCACATTACATATGTCCCGCAAAGCATCCTCAGAATGCCGGATACTCTCATACCCTCCAAAAAAGCTTGTCCTCTCGTTGGGACCTGAGGGCCTTGAAGATACTTGTGGCTTATGCTGCACCTCAGCGTCGTAGACCTCACGATGCGTGATCTGTGTACAGCCCTCCCCGCCTTGTAGGGAGCACGTGTACACTGAGAAGCTGTTACAGTACGCTCCAAAGTTGTCCGTCTGGGTCTCCTGTAAAAGCAGTAGTGGTAGGACTTAGTCAGGCTGTCAATGAAAGCTACAGTGCTCAGCAAACAGCCCAAAACTAGCATGCTTTTTTAAAATTCTTATAATTTCCAAGTTGGCTCATAATTAGGGTTCTGTGTTTTCTGTGTTTATTTTTAGTGTCGGCCAGAAATAGGGGTTTATCGGGGTTTATGTCGTAAGATTGAAGGCATATCTACAGTGTTTCTCGAAAACAGAACTCTATACCTGCAATTTATTGCTAAATTGCACATGTAGAAACAATTTCTAAAGAAAGAAGCTACCTCTCGGACAGTTCAGTGCAGTCAGTTTTTGCGGTCTACGCAGATAAAGCTGCTGATGAAGGTTCCTGTAAAACCGGGGTTTTACTTATTCAAGCAGAGGCTTCAGTTCAGTGTTTTTCGGTTTTCACCGATTTCTAGAAAGACCCTTTGGGGGTTATGTTTCGGTTTTTATCGGTATATACCGAAAACACGGAACCTATAACTTACCACTGAACACTTCTCTTGAAGTTCAACAGCTTGACAGGGAGGCAGTAGTCCATGTTCTGGGCTTTCGCTGCAGTCCAAATTGTGCTCATCAGGTAATGGGCTTGTGGTACCTGACTGTTGTGGTCCTAGAGATGGTGGACATGAAGTAGCTGCACCAGCTGCTCTCTCCCTCCACCTGGAAATATGGCACAACCAAAATCTACATTCCTGCTAATTTCACTGTAGGGAGGACCATACTTTTGTGACGCTTTAGGCGAAAGCAGCCACTTGCGGTACTGTTGGATGGCACTCTACACACACTCATTGTCCAAATACAAATAAGTTGAGTAAACATTTACCTGCCGAACCTCCTGACTTGGGCATCGGGATCCGAATTCCGCTTCTTGTACACGAGTGGGAATTGCGTTGGGATATAACCGGGGTGGCTCTCGATGTTGCTCGGCTCGTTATTCACGAAATGGTCCGAGCATATTCTTGAGTTCTTGCTGGGCATCCAGTCCGAGCCATTATCACTGAAGCATTGGAATAAAGAATTAGGATCAAACCTGACTTGCATGTAGAATGCAGCAAGACATGTAAGCTACCAGTTTTACTAGTGCTTCATGCCTATCTCTATTTAATACGGTTTTAGAGTTCTTTACCCCTCAGTGAAATCATAGCCGCGATAAATCAGGACTTACCAAGTAGGGTCAGTCCCCAAGGCCACATTACTGTTTAAAAGCGCTTAGTCACACTATGAGCAGCGATTTAAATCACCTCGCTGACAGCTGCTCAAACGACATTTCACACACATGCCCAAAGCAGCTCACCAATATTAGACAGTATGTAGTTATCAATTAAATTCACATTACTACTAGAATTGAAACGGTAGCCGGTTCGGGCATCGGGAAGCGCGGCCTTGCGAAGGAGCTTTCTCAGCGCACCGATACCGGCAAAACTTTTTACGAGCCGCTGCTCCAGCGAATACTGTCTGAAATATTAGCGCAGCCCCTAAAACATCGTTCAAACAAAAAAGTGTCCGCGGAGCAACTTGAAGTACGCAGCCGGTAAACGGAACAGCTAACAATTACGAGCACGTCAACAGCTTCACCCTGACTCCGCTGACTCTACGGAGTCGTCGCATCGAACGATCGAGCCTTGCCTAGGGCCGCGCTTCAAGCTCACCAATTGCTAACATTAAACCAGATACACTTTGAATGACGATATGTAACTGGAACACTTACTTGACGCGTCTTACGGCATTTATCCATCTTTGACGGCGTTCTTTTTCCCACGGCCTCGATGGGAACCTGTGGAGCTTCACGCCCGCTAGGCCTTCACGCTGGTGGCAGTCCTTCACACAACAGTACCGACACTTCGATGCCTTCGAATGTTTGCTCTTCGGCGGAGCCATGCGGGATTAAACGGGACAGTTGATGGCGTTCTAACCATAAAATATAGAGTCAGAACCGATGCAGTGATCCAACAAAACTAGCAAGGCGAGCCGTATCGCGCAGTACGTCGCAGTACGTGAGGAAAACAAAAATGGCGAAGGAGCCGACTCAGTGTTGTAAATATTTCATACTAGATGGCGCGACGTGTCAGGCAAAACTTGACTGCCCAGCGGGTATGCCAAGTGTAAAAGGCGCCGTTGGCTAGCTTTGCGCGTGGTTTCATTAAGGTGCCGCTTTGCATGGTTTCAAAGCTGATGACGTCGGCTCGCTCCATGAGACAGTCAATGCTTTTGCGTTAAAGAGGGGTATATTTCTACACCCCTTGTTGAATATACCACACCCAAAACTTGAGCTCGACGCACAGCATGCTGACGTCGAACAGACGGCCTCAACTTTTAGGAGGAGCTTGAGAACGGCGAGAGTTTTGTTCTTAAGCAGCTAAAGTACGTATCAAAGACTACAGAAACAGAAAACACTGAGGTTTTGCAGTAATGGCAAGAAAACCTCGATTACGTTTATGTAGTCAATAACACGTACATTAGCTATTTTAATTAGTTGTACCACTCAACTATCAAGCCACCTGTGAAAGTTGGGAACTTCGGTTCGACGTCAGCGCGCTGTACGTCTAACTAAAATTTCGGGGTGTCGTATATTGGACAAAAGGTGTAAGAATATACCCATTTTTCTGAGAGTGTACGCGCCGAACATTCTACGCCGAGTGTTCGAAGAAGCCCAGGCGTATACATAAGGGGCTCCGTGTCGCGAGCCGGAGTCAGTCTCGCCCCAGCTCTCGATTCTTTTACCGAAGGAGAGCCCCCTGCGTTTTGAGGTCTATCCAAGAAGCGGAAGACCAAGACGACGACAATGTCCGAGCAGAACTCGGCCGCCCCATCTATCACCTACCTGCACGTCACTCCACGTACACTGACGCCCTTTATCGGCGAGATCCGCGAGGACGTCAAGGACTAGATCGAACACAATACGAGCGCGTGGCACGCCAAAACGAATGGATTGTTGAGAAGTGTCTGCAGAACCTCTACTTTTCGCTGGAGGGTACTGCGAGGCACTGATTCGAGAACCACGAGGCTTCACGTACCTCGTGGGACTCCTGCGTGGCCTAGTCGCAGCGGACGTCCGTCACCCAACACCGACGGCAGAGAGCATATGATGTTCTTCTTATGCTAGCCCAAGGCCCGAACGAAAGCGTCACCCGCTTAGTTGAAGATATCCTACGCATGAGCGGCCATGCCGACCAAGAAGACAAAGGCGACAGGGAGCTTTGGGTTTTGATGCGCTGGGTAAGACGACATTTTTTGGAGGCCTCGTCCACAACCCGCCGAAAACCGTCGAAGCCTTTGTCACTGAGGCAACAAACACCGAACGCAGCTTCCAAGCGCGCGCTTCCAACTACCAGCAACATTCAGGCGTCGCTACATCAACTCTGCTTAGTGGAAAAAACGTTGCTGCTACCCCGGACGTCCTCAAAATTATTCGGGAGTTCGCCCAGGAGGAACTCCCGGACGACCTCTCGACTAACGGCTGCTGCTAGCAGTTGGTCGTCCAGGGACACTCTCCATAGACGAGACTATGCGCGATGAAGTAAGTACAACGGGCGATCCAACCTAAAGTTCACATCAAGACGGTGACACCGGAAAAACCGACGTTGAGCTACGCCACCACGGCCCGACGACCGCCGCAAGCTGACCGACAAACCTTGGCGCCACCCCGACGAGGCGCTCCAATGCAGCAGTATCCTCGAGGCCAGGAAGAACAAGTCCAGTACGTCCGCCCAGGGCGTTCCACGCCCAGAAAAACCGACGTGCGGCAACTACCGACCTGCTCCCGCTTTGCGATCACTGGGGGGAAGCGGACCACATCTATCGTCGATGCCCCTACCGATAACTGGGGCTGCGCGGTTTCCAGCCAAACGACCCGCGCTCAAGTTACGGTGAATGTTCTTGCGACATCGAGGAGTACCTCCGATGTTCGCCATCCCCAGTGCCGTTTCTCCGCCGTGAATCCCGCTCACCATTGACACGACGTTCAGCGTCTTTAGCGCACGATCCCCACTGAGAGAGCCTGTCCCCCTTGCGTCGCCGGGAAAACTAAGTGCGGCAACGCCAGGAGGTTGCGTTACCGTAGACGAGTAAAGTAAAACAAATCCTTCAAAAACGCCAGAACATTCCCACTCTCCCAACGCCAAAATCGGAACGACGTTCCTGCAACGGTGCCCAACAACCTAAACGTTGTTATCGACGGCCACAACGCACCGGCACTCTTGGACACTGGAGAAGACTACTCAGTCTTGAGTGGGAGTCTCTCGCCGTCTGCGACAAGTTACGACGTCATCGACCTTGGAGCGCCGTCATCGACCTTGGAGAGAACGGATTGACGCTGCGGACACCTGTTCCGCCTCCAGAAAAACACCAAATGACGTCAGTTGCCGTCCGAGTCGCTGCGGACCACGTGAACCTGTCGCCACGATCATGTGTTGTACCCGTCGTGACCGATACAATTTCTTGTGGCGAAGTTGTTCTGGAAGGCAACATTTAATCACTTCTTGAAGTGAAATGGGCGTCGCAAGGGGGGTAACTGAACTTCAGGATGAACACACTGTTCCCGTCGTTACGAACTTCCGACAAAAAACGCAACACCTCACGAAAGGTGCAGCTATTGACAACGTGGAGGAACTCCGGAAGTCCGCCAAAATCGCCACGATTGCTGAAGACTCCTCGCCGCCTCTGCAAGAGAGTACTTCGCCTGCATTTCTCGATATTGACCCGAAGCTTCCAGACCCGAAACGAAGGCAGCTGATGAACCTCCTTGCCGAATACAGCGACGGCTTTGCACCATAGTCGAAGGTGCGCCAAACCTCCGTTGCGTAGCACCGCATTGTTACCAAGAGCGACACTCTCTCCGTGCACCAATCGCCGTATGGTGTCTCCGTAAAAGTAAAGGAGGTTATCTAGGAGCAAGTTCAAGAGATGCTAAACGACGGGATAATCTAGCCTTCAAGCAGTGCGTGGGCCTCATCCGTCGTATTGTACAAGAAGAAGAATGTCACGCTTAAGTTCTGCGTGGACTACCGGCAGCTGAACGCGGTGACGAAGAGAAACGTCTATCCACTTTCCCGTATTGACGACAGGCTGACCGGTTACGGCATTTTCGATATTTTTTATTGATTGACCTAAAGAACGGCAAGTAGACAAACGGGACCGAGAGGAGACAACCTTAGTGACGCCGGATGTACTGTACGAGTTCATGGTTATGCCCTTCGGACCATGCACGGCTTTAGCAACTTTCCAGCCTGTCATAGACACCGTGCTGGCGGGACCTAAATGGCACAGCTGTCTCGTCTACCTTGACAACGTCGTAGTGTTTTCAAGCTACTTGTACGAACACCTGCGACGACTCCGAGTTGTTCTCTAAGCCATATTAACCACCGGACTCACACTCAAGCATTCGAAGTGTCGGTTGGCCTATGACAAGACGAAGTTTCTAGACCATGTGATTAGCAACGAAGGCGTTCACCCAGGCTCAGAAAAGACTCGTACCCTCACGGAATTTCCAGCACTGACAGGCAAGAAAGTTGTGCGAAGATTCCTTGGACGTTTCGCCTACTATCGGCGCTTGGTTCGTGATTTCTCAATGTTTTCTGCACTGATCACAAACGTAACGAAGGGTGCCGAGAAGGTTTAATAAATGTTGAATAAACCGAGGAGCAGCGGCAGGCATTCGACGAACTGAAGCGAAGACTCCAGGTTTCTTCTTTTCTTGGACACCTTGATCAGAATGCGGAAACCGAAATTTATACGGACGCTAGTATTGCAGTACTTGGCGCGATACTGGTACAAGTGCAAGAAGTCACCGTGCGAGTCATTGCCTACGCAAGTCGGACACCGTCCAAGGTGGAGAAAAATTAATCCACTGCTGAAATATTCTGTCTTGCGGTTGTCTGGGCAATCACTAAGTTTCGCCCTTACTTATACAGGAGACAGTTCCGCGTAGTCACGGATCACCACTCGCTCTGCTGGCTTGCAAACCTCAAGGACGCATTAGGACGCAGATTGAGTCCCTGACTACAACATTTCAACATGACTGTGGCCTACAAGTCAGGCCGCAAGCACAGCGACGGTGACTGCTGATCAAGAGCCCCTAAAGAGACAACATCCGGCTGCAGCGACGACGATGACAGCGAGTGCTTTCTTAGCACAGTGAACACGGGCGACATAGCACAACGTCAACGAAACGATCCTGAGGTGCGCGCACTAATAGAACATCTTGAAGGGCGTGGGTGTGCCATTTCACGTATCTTCTCACAAGTCTGGCCAACATTCGTTATTCGGCAAGGTTTACTTTACAAAAGGACCTTTGTGGACAACGACTCACCGTGGCTGCTGATAATCGCAACCGACCTTCGAGAGGACATCTCTCAAGCCTGCCACGATGACCCAACGTCCGGATACCTTGGATACAGCAGGACACTTGCCTGTATTCGTTAAAAGTGCTACTGGCCCAAGTTTCCCAAAACAGTCCACCTTCACACACGCGATCACGCCACGAGTACCAGCGACGCAAAAAAACCCCGACGAAGCCGGCAGGTCTCCTCCAGTCAATTTCTCCGCCAGCTGCACCATTTCAGGAGATCGGAATGAATCTACTTGGTCCTTTTCCGCAGTCGACCATAGAAAACCGTTCAATAATCGTAATCACAAGTTGTCTAATATGACACACCGAGACAAAAACGTTTCCGTCGGGAACTGCTGTGAAAGTTGCCATGTTCATTGTCGAGTCTGTCGTACTACGTCATGGCGCTCCTCAAGTCCTCATTACAGATCAGGGTCAGCATTCATGGCGCAGCTTAACCAGGAGATACTTCGTCTAAGCATCCCCGAACACTGGCGGACCACGACATCCCATCAGCAGACCAAGGGACTGACGGAGTGGCTCAACAAGACCATCGCCGACATAATCGCTATGCATGCCGACGTTAAGCGGAAGACATGGTGCCAAGGATTGCCGTATATATCATGTTTGCTTACAACACTGCAGTTTAAGAGACCACCGGAATGACACAAGTCCACCTGGTGCTTAGTAAATTGGTTACAACGATGCTCGGCGCATGCAACTTCACGACTCAGCAGTGGACGCAACCGACGACGCCATGCCGATTACCGAACGAGCAGAGGAGGTTCGCCAGCTCGCCAGACTCTAACTTCAAGACGAACATGGTGACGCTCGCCTGTACAACGTTCGTCACCTCCCTGTCAACCTCCAACCCGGAAACAGGATATGGGTTTGGATGCCAATACGACGCCGTCGTCTTATTGAGAAACTATAAAAACGATACTTCGAACCCTACAAGGTGCTTCGTCGACTCGGAGATTTGAACTACGTTTTGATGTCCGCTGGAACAAGAACATCATCACGCCGCCCACCACGACCACGTCGCGCGCCTCAAGCCGTATTACGCTAGAAAATACTGCAAAATGCGCTCCCTTGCTACTCTTGATAGGCCTGTGTTTTAGGAGCCTCCATATTTTTTTAATTCTTTTATTTGTTCTGCTTAGTTTTGTTTCCTTGCACATTGCATCGAGACGAGGATCTTTTCAGAGGGGGGAGTACTGCCACGTGGGTCCCCAAGCAAGCGCGTCCGGTGCAGAATGGATTCCACTTCCGGCCGCTGAAGAGTACGGACGTGCGATGTCTGGCTTCAAAGGAGCGGTGTCAGCGGCCCACGCCGGCCGCGGTATCAGGGATAAGGATAACAGAGATTATCAAGTCATTCTGCCTGCTGTGCCTACAGGACCCGTTGTCTTAAACACCGTCTTTTTTCACGCTGACATGAAGGGGCGGCCGTATCGCGTCGACGACTTCCGCGACACGTTGGTTCCTCTCGGTTTGCTCCCCGAGGTTGCCGCCCTCGGGGCTTACCGCAAGAACCACGTGTAGGCGGTGACGTTCAAGACCACCGAGGGCAAAAAGAAGATGCTCGCCACGCCAGAGCTGACCGTCAAGGGCCCCCGATGCCTCGTCGTCGACCCGTGCCACCAGGACGTTCGAGTGAAGCTGCATTGGCTACTCTTCAACGTCGCTGACGACTGCGTGAGAGCGGCCCTGGCGCCGTATGGCAAGGACATCGAGGTGGTCAGAGAAAAGTGGCTTGTCGACGGCTGCCAGACCGTTTGCACCATGACACGCACGGCGGTGCTCCGGCTGAAGGCGGGCGTCACTCTCGACGACATCCCTCACCAGCTGCTGGAGGGCGGTGAGTTGGCCCTCATCTTTGTGCCTGGCAAGGCCCCGCTCTGTCTCCGTTGCCAGCGGACGGGGCACATCCGCAGGGAGTGCCGCGTCCCGAGGTGTAAAGTCTGCCGTCGCTTCGGCCACGAGGGCTCCCAGTGCGTTCAGACTTACGCGGCGGCCGCTGCGCCTGAGGGGGCCTTGAAGAAATCTGAGCTCCTCATGGACGAGGCCAAAGCCGATGAGACCAATGCGGGTTCAACTGGCAAGGAGAGTCTCGTGGTGAACGAACCACTCGCACCCGCAAGCGGTGCGGCCCCGGACACCAGCGGCACGACCTCGCATACGATCGAGGCAGGGCAGACGGGGCAGCGGGATGTGCCTGCGGTGGAGACGTCTTCACCGCCCGGTGAGGCAGTAGTCGCCTCCAAAGTGGTCAACGAGCGTCCAGCCGACGATGTCACCATGGTCGACCCGGACGCCCCTGCGGGCGGCGCGGCCGCGAAAAGGACGCGGGTGGATGACGCCACGGACCTTACGGCGGTGAAGCAAGAGGAGCCGCCCCCTTAAGCGGCGCCCATCTGGAGGCGTCGCGCAGTCAAGGGAGCTAAGCCTCCCCCTTGAATGTGCGCACCGGAGGTCGAATGGGTGTCGGCGTCTGCAAGGCTATCGCGCAGTCGCCAGACCATCGACGAGACAGGTCAGACAGCCGTTCCCAGCCGAAGTAAGCGCCGTGAGGTCCGTCCCTCCTCCCCCTGAATGGCGGTGATATTAGAAGCGCCACTAAGAGCGGCAACGATTAACGTCCGCGGGCTCGCAGCCCGGCGACGGCAATACCAGCTGAGGCGACTGTTTGCTGAGAACGAGCTTGACATCATCGCTGTTCAGGAGACAAAGGTCGAGAGCCAAGAGTGGACGGACCGCATGGTGCAGCCTTTTCGAACTCTTTTTAACGTATGTTTGGCGCACGCCAATGAAACTTCGGGCGGCTGTTGTTTGTTTATTCGCCGGTCACTAGGTGTCAACGTTATTAAACCACTCAGTTGGAAAACTGCCATAGAGACTGCCTTCAAAAAGTGTCTCCGATCTGTCCTCCAGCACCGAGCTAATGACGAACACAACGCCACCATTTTTCCCGCAGTGGCCATTCGAGGAACCGCACGTCACTTCTATTTTGGCTTTAATCGGCCATTCAGGCGCCGAAACAGATACAGTGGAAGAGGTTACAGGCGTGCCACCCCCGTCTCCCCAGCGGACGCGCCGCGTCTTGCTACGAAGTTAAAATGCACCTAGGTCGGGACGCGCCACCTGAAAGCACCGCTGAGGCATGGTTGTATAAAAACAATATTAATTGTGCCACAAAACCTTGCAAACTAAAGATTTTAAAAACATCACGCGCCCTTCATTTTGTACTAAAATCCAATAAATTTCATACAAAAAGAGTCTTTTCCATTTGTTGTTTCGCAAAAAAAGGCTTTCTAAAAGCTCAAGGTGACCACAGTACAGACAAATGACAAAGAGTGGCGCTGTTGTCGCATTTAGCTCGGTCTCGGTGGACGCCAGCGGCCCAGGTTTCGACGGCGAGTTTCCCAACTGAGTGTTTTAGTAACGTTGCTAGGTGTGATTGAGACGGCTATGTTTGCGTGTGCCTTCGGCCGCTTTGTTGCCTGCAATTTTTCTTTTTCTAACGTTGAATGGCGCGTCATTTGTGTTTACGCGCCGACTCGCGAGCGCGAGCGCAAAGCGTTTTTTCGAAGCTATTAACGAGCACATTACCCGTGAGAGAGCTGTTATTTTGCTTGGCGATTTTAATTGTGTTTGTGCGCCTGAGGATCGCTCGAATCAGGCATACGTCCGCGACTGCAGCGCTTTTTTTTTTCTTTCAACGATATTGTCGCAGGAAATTTATTAGAAAACGTCGCATCTGTTTCCTCAAAAAGCGGCGTTCCTTTCACCATTTCCAAGGCCACAGCCACGCCCGACTTGACAGAGCATACATATCCCTGGATTTAGTTCCTCTGTGCTCCCACTACTCAGTTCAGCCTCTGTCCTTCAGTGATCACGCTCTAGTTATAATTACTCTTGGGGGGAAAGTCAAAACGCCTGGGTGGAATTGGTCATTATTGAAGTTGAACAGTTGTTTCGTGAAGGATGAAGTTTTTAAATGAAAAGTAGACGCCTTATTTAAGGCTGCGGTCCCACGGCAGCCATCTTGAACAAGGTGTTAGTTCAACCAATAGATGGCGACACGCACCCGTGGGGTGGCCGAAATACTGGTTCACAATGGGATGGCTCGAGCACCATCACGTTCCCATCGTGGCCTTGCTCGCGCTGCTGCCAGCTGTGCTCAGCTGGCTGAATAGCGTGACCCAGCAAACTCATGTATGCGAGAATGTCAGGCTGATACTATAGACCTTTTTCGCATAACCTCAAACCAGCCAGTAACTGACGTACCCTCGACCTGGTGCATTCTTGGATTGCCCGCTGACACAGGCTATGCAACCACCAAGGGTATGGGCTAAAAGGCTTAAAAACGGACGTCGTGCATGAGTTAGTTCCGAGTGCTCCTTTTACCGTGCTGCAATTTCCGAAAATCTACGGTTGTCTGGCTACCACTGCGTGGTCGTCGGATGGATAAATAATTTTAAAAAGCATAAGAACAATAGCAGAAAGTGTGTCATGAGCACAAGAAGCTGCAGCGCGAGTGTGGCTGCAATGTTATCGAGCTTCGCAGTTTCTCCAAGAATCTTTATTTATGAAGTCAGTCGATTGCAAGCTTGAATCGCGAGAGATTCTTATCAGACTCAACGTCACGTTTAAGTTCACGACCACTTTGTCTACGACAGGAGGACCGATTTTAATTACCGGCGCAGGTGGTCCAATTAGGTTATCACTGCAAGCCCCATGGTATGTGAAAGGTATGAAAACGTCTACATGCCACCACTCAAGATGGAGCTATCAAATGCCGAGAGCTTACCTGCATAGGCTACATTAAACTGCTCATATATACGTCGCTGTGGAAACTCAATCAAAACACGCCACCGTCTTCTTCCTCGTTCTCTCGAGGAGGCAAGGTGATGGCCTGTGAGTAGCCAGCTGGATTCAACCGGACAAGCTCCAACCAAGTTATTGCAGCCCATTATAGCCAAGTCTAGCCAAGTTCCCCCCATACCCACACCGTTGCCTACCCAGATAGCTGTGCTGCCAGAACTAGCCGGTATTTCTTTTTCTAAACCGCTAGACGGCGTCGTCGGCGCCGCAATTCTGAAGATGGCGGCGTCGTTAAAGAAAAGGTCTATAGACCTTTCCAAGAAAGAGCGTATGCCCGGTGCCATTTCCAGTGTTCGTGCGTATGGCGCGTGCTTTGCTCGTTTTCCGGAGCGACGCACACGCGCGTGCTGAGCTGTGGAGATCGCACGCTGGGCTGTGGATTTGTAAACATGGGAAAGGTCTATAGACCTTTCCAATGTTTACAAAATCACAGTCCAGCGAGCGATCTTCACAGCCCAGCACGTGCGTGTTCGTCGCTTCGGAAAGCGAGCAAAGCACGCGCCATACGCACGAACGCTCAAAATGGCACCGGCCACAAGCTCGTTTTTGGAAAGGTCTATAGGGACATGCGGTTCGCCGGTTGCCACGGAGTTGCGGCGATGACCTGATATCGGGCGACTCGTGGCAGACGAACAAGCAAGTTTCTTCTCAGCGAATGGTAAGCGTCAAGTGTCAAGCACAGCACATCGCTACCGACGTTGTCGACGTTTCGAGCACTTACCGCTTTCGACAAAAGTGTTGGCACCAGGGCTAACTTTGCGGAAAGACTCGAAGTCTTCCTCGAGTCTAGCGCCATCATGAACAGTAACTGAAAACGATCCACTATTCAGTCGGTGGGTGGCGAAAGGTATCCGCATCTGCGGAGTCATGGTCGATGCGTACTGCAAGTGATTGGAAGTTTACACGATGCATGCCTCGACGTCCAAACGCGTCATCGACGTTCTACGCTCTCGTTTCGCTACTTTTCGCCTACCGAAAATACTTTTCTCTGATAAAGCGCCGAATATTCTTTCAAATAAAATATACAAGTTTTTGAGAAGCATCAGGCACCACATTAGTGCACCATACCATCGTGCAACTAGCGGGCTCGCAGAACAGATGGTGTGTGAAACAAAAAAATGCCCTCTTAAAGCTTACGGAAGAAGCAGTTCAGTGAAGAATCGACAGGTTCTTGTTCCGGCAGCACGCGACGGTCTCATCTTCCACGAGAAAAACACCCGCCGAAGCAATGTTCGACGGACGAAGAGCCACACCCCTCGATCTCGTGACACTATGGGCTACGAACGAAGATCGAGAGATCCCCAGATCGGTAGTAATGACAGTTTATTCGATCGGACAACTCGTCTACGTGAGGAATTCCAGCGGAAGTCCGACCTTTCATGTAAAACTTGAGTAGAAAAGGCTCCACGTTCTTTGATCAGAAGGTGTCATCCCTTTGAATACGTTCGATATATCGATGCCATTGAGTGTAAATAAAACGAAATTACAAAACTCTCTTTGTGTATTTGTGTAACTGTCCTTGCATTTGGTAGCAGAAGCTATGATGGTGATTTGGACCTTTCACACCAGGCTCTTTTTTTTCGCCTCATACTCCTTTGCGGTTTCGGTAGGCTATAAGAATCTTTTGGAGCGGGGACACTTTACCTCAACGAGGCCATTTGTTCCAAGCAGTCGATCAGGGGATGCAGCATCCTCATTGATTCCACCATATTCTGTTGCGGGTGAAGAAAAGTCTTTGGGTACACGATACTTGGAACAAGTCTGGCACTGTACGTTTTGGTTCGATACCCACTAATGCCGTCGTCCTTATAGAGCCTCATCATTTAATCATTACCTCGTCACCTCATATTGCTCTGCATCAACAGTACAATAGGCTACCGCTAAATTACAATTCATGAATTGAAAAAGTGAGCCGTTCAGTCCTTCATTATGTTTATTATTTATATAATGTTATTACGTTACATTACCTCGAGACGATCGACGTCCATCGTCGATCTTCAAATATACCTGTATATAAATTAGACGCACAATCACAAAGAACACAGCGTGCCGCCTCTTTTCTTTGGATCTTTTTGAAACCAGCGCAAGCTGGCGTTCTCTCTTCTGAGACTGTTAGAACGGTCACTCATAAAACCCGCGTTTCTCCTACCCGGCCGCTTCCTCCTCTCATCATGTGTAGTTGGTTATAACTAAATAAGCTATAATAATGGTGTATTATTCATATTTAGTTTCAGTTTCAGTCAGGGGAAATGAGGTTTGCGGGAACTAGAGCCGCTAAATGAGCTGCGCTTAGAGTGTCGGCACTTCGTTCCCCTACATTGTTGTGGGCGGCGCCATTTTGGTGCTTGTGCAGAGCC
>JABSTQ010000311.1:0-20412 GCA_013358835.2 Ixodes persulcatus
CGAGAAATATTTCGAAAATTTAATTGCGCTCTGGCCTTTAATAAACAAATTCCTCTATTATCACATATGATGGTTAAGAACTTAGAGTGCTCTCAGTGTTGAACCCTAGGTTCCTGGGGTAGGAGCCTTTGCCTAAATGTTCAATACTACGCCCCTTTTTTGGTGAGTTTTGACATGCGTGACCATGTTTCAGCTGAAATAACTCGAGACATATCCCAATAATCCTATTGCTGTCCGGGATTCTAATGCAGGACCTAATCTATTATTACATATGATGGATTAGAGTCATCTCAGGGTCGAGTCCTATGTTCCTCAGAGCGGCGCCTTTGCCAATATTTCCGAACCACGCCCCCTTTTTGGCCGTTTTGATGGGAGAGACTCTGTTCCGATTAAAATAACTCGCGAAATAATCCGATTCCCGAAATGCTCTCCGGAATTCTAAAAATAGACCAAGCCTGCTATCATTTGTGGCGGGTTAGTGTACGCTCAGGGTTGAACTCTAGGTTCCTCAGAGCGGCACCTTTGCCGCCAAAAGTTTCGAACCACGCCCCCTTTTTGGCCTTTTTTGATGGGAGAGACCCTGTTCCGATTAAAATACTCGGGAAATATTCCGATTCCTGAAATGCTCTCCGAGATTCTAAAAATAGACCACGCCTGCTATCATTTGTGGCGGGTTAGAGTATGCTCAGGGTTGAACTCTAGGTTCCTCAGAGCGGCGCCTTTGCCGAAATTTTCGAACCACGCCCCCTTTTTGGCCGTTTTTGATGGGAGAGACCCTGTTCCGATTAAAATAACTCGCGAAATAATCCGATTCCTGAAATGCTCTCCGGGATTCTAAAAATAGACCAAGCCTGCTATCATTTGTGGCGGGTTAGAGTACGCTGAGGTTTGAACTCTAGGTTCCTCAGAGCGGCGCCTTTGCCAATTTTTTCGAACCACGCCCCCTTTATGGCCGTCAATTCCAGCTGGGGACCAGCGGCACCAAAGGCAGCTATTGTTTTACACAAGCTAATGCGTGGGGCTCTTCGGGAAAAGCGGTAAAAACTGCAATTTCCTAGTAGGCTGTTCTCGACGATGAGACTTTTATCATGTTTTCTGGAAAGGAGAGTTTATATTCTGGTCTCAAGTACCAAAAGCAATACAATACCAATATATTTTATTAAATGCTTTGTTGTTGAGGGTCGAGAGTTGTGATTTTGTTGGGTGTAAACTGTGATACGGTCCAATAAAGCAAGAGTTGCCGAGAGTCAATGGGGAGTCGCTCGTGATCTGGACATTATCAGAGGTTAGCAGGCGATAAATTTGCCTTTACTTAGGACAGTAACGCGCAACGCGCAACTAAAGCACTGCGGCAATCATCGACCTCGCGCTGAAGGCGGAGCTTCTAGTCTAAGGCGAACGAAGTATACAACTGCGATCTTTGTTGTCAGACCTGCCAAATAAACTGACATGCAAAGTGACCATCTTGCGTGTGTCACGCGCGCGGAGCGTATTTGCCGAAAACATTACGAAAGGCAACACCTCCCGCGGCTCGCGCGCGTTCATGTGGTCAATTTTACATGTGTAATAACCGCAGTACCTAGAAAGCGTGACAAGCTGTCACGAGGACCGCCTTAAGAAACCGTCAAACACCCACACCATATATAGCGAATTAGGTCCCACTAAGTTGCCGAGAGCAGTGTTTCAATCAAAGGTGCCAGAGGCGTTTGATGGTTTATTCAAAATCAATCAACTGAACGTGAAGAATTTGAAAAAAAGAAGTAATGAGTTTACTGAAAGACTGCGAATTTGTTGACATAATGAAGTCTCTCACAGAGAGGGCCCAGAGTTCGCTTTCAGTGAAGTTCTTCCTAAAGGATCACAAGGTAGGCTTTCCACTAAGGATCGTCATGAATGAGTTGGGAACTTGGCAGGGTGCATTGTCTAGGTTTTTGCAAAAATGTTTGACAGCCGTGGAGTTAGTGAACTCCCTGGTACTGAAGAATTCGGATGAGTTGGTAGAGTTGTTGAATGGCTTTCATGGCAGGCCGTGTAAATTGTGTTCGTTACACATAAAGGACCTGTATTACTCATTAAACCGGTCAAAACTGCTTTTTAGCGTAAGGGAATGCTTGGAAGAGAACTTGGTTAGATTTCAGTCAGCGACAGGCATCGACGTAGGAAGTTTCGTTGAATTATTGAAAAGGTACATTCAGCACGGAATGAAACCCGAACGCCGGAACGCGTGGCCATCGATACAGGCTGCTCCACCTGGAGGGCCCCTGAGAACTAATGAAAATGGACTTGGGTGCGAGGGTGCGGGTCCTACTAAGATGTCCTCAACCCTCGCGCGAGGCGCCTGAGACTTCCGCGTTTCGCCGGTGGCGCGCTGTAAGCGCCGTCACTCGGGGTGCTTTTCTTTCGCCGCACTGTCGCCCGGTCGACACCGGGCGGCCGCTTAACCTGGCTATTGCTATTTGCGATAGGCCCTGCTCAGACAGGGTGACGCATTTATTCCGTTCCGGAATTGATACACCTGGCATATCGGTGGTTACCAAAGAGAGCGTCAGCAAGCAATTCCTCGAAGATTCCACTGATAACCTCGCACAAAAACGTGGGCATTGCTCATAAAAACCGAGGCATCCGCGTCAGTCTGTTGCAGCATTTTTTTTTTCATAAAGAGTATGGTCGTGCAAGTAAACAAATTTGATATTGCGTTTATGACGTTTCACTATATCTCGCAAACAGCGCGTGGCACGTTGTTCACCGGAGACCCAGTGTGGTTCCAGTGACACGTCATCAAGCACTACGGGTCTTCTGTGCACGAAATGTTTCAACTTTCATTTCGCCCTTGCGATACACAAAGCGATAATCAATGACAGCGCTGAAGAGATATCGCTGGGAATCCGATACGCAAAGTGAGTGACAGTGTTTTTTGTATCGGATGTGACGGCGCTTACAGCGCGCCACCGGCGAAACGCGGAACTCCCAGACGCGCCGCGCGAGGGTCGAGCTCATCTTAGTAGGACCCGCACCCTCGCACCTCGGCGCATTATCATTAGTTCTCAGAGGCCCTCCAGGCGGAGCAGCCTGTATCAACGGCCACGCGCTCCGGCGTTCGGGTTTCATTTCGTGCTGACTGTACTTGAGTTCGACCACAGTGGGGTATGAGGGATGCGAGTACGTACAAAAATAGGGTGTGTGCATCGGCTCGGCGATTGCTCCGGTTTTGTCCGAAATTTATTTGAGGACTCTCGATAAAGAGGTTGAGAAGTTTTTAAGTGGGGTGCAGAGAGGAACCGCGATTGTTAAAAGATTTGTGGATGATATTCTGATTTGCACCTTCGATGACTTTCCGGAAGAAAAAATTGTAAAGTGTATAAACGACTCAATGCCTGAGTTCAAGTTTTCAATTGAAGGGCCAAGCAATGGATGCTTACAGTTTCTGGATCTTAGATTATTTGAAGAGGGTGGCCTGTGCTGGGATTATGGGAAGGCCCAGCCGAAACCGTTGTTGCCATTTGCAAGCTGCCACGCAAAAACTGTAAAAAGAGGTGTCGTAATGTCGGTGTTGCACAACGCCTTGAGGAAGTCTAGTGCACATCGTTTACAATCAGCGCTGACGAGCCAGCAGTTAAGATTAAAGGTGGCAGGGTACCCATCAGAAATGGTTGCAAAAGTTCGTTTGAGGCTTACACATCGGATCAGTGGTAAGGAACAAGAGAAAAAACAGCTGAAGAATTGTGTTGTGGTACCTTTTTTTCATGCGGTTTCTCATAATTTGAAAGCGGTGGCATATCGGTTTGGTGTTTCGGTAGTTTTTAAATCAGATTTTAAGCTAAGTAAGCTGACACCTTTTACAAAGGTTTATGTAGGATGTGTAAAGAAACACAGGGCGGGAGAAGTGGAGTGTGAGGGAGAGGTCGTATACAGTATTCCGCTCGAGTGCGGAGGGGCGTATGTGGGCCAAACAAAGCGGTGTAATAATTATCGTATTGCTGAGCACAAGAGAGCAGTGGCATCTAATTCGCAAAATTCGGAGATTGCAAAACACTTAGGTGAATGCGACGATTGCAAGCCGCTGTGGAATAAGACAACGATGTTGGCGAGGGAGAGAGATGCAGCTAAAAGAATCCTTATCGAAACTATTAAAATAAACAGCACAGCTAACTGTATTAGTAACCCGTCAACATTTATAAACGAGGCAACAAAGAGATTTCTAAGCCTTTGAGTGTGTTTTGTTTATGTGAGCCATTGTTTCCGGGTTTTGTTTTTGTTTTTGGATGTTGTGTTTATACGCAGCTGTTTTAGGGTTCCTCAAAAATGTTTTTGTTGTAACTTTTTTTGTTTTTTTGTTTTTGTAGGGAGAGAGCGGGTGGAGTAGGGTGGGGGGGGCAGAAATTACCGCCTAAGCAGGTCACACGCTTTGTCGCGTTTCACCGAAGTCCTTGAAGTTAAAATTATAGGCTTAGTTTGGTTCAGAGATTTGTGGAGCGTCTCCTTTGAAATCTCGTAGTCGAGTCCCCTCTCTTGACTCTCCTGCTCCTACCATAGCTACCTTCATCTCTCTCTCTTTCACTCTCTCCTTCTAACACGCATTCTCGTCTCCGTGGTACGGCTACACATAGTCGGACAAACAAAGTAAACAATTGAGTTCAGTTTGCGCTATCCAAAACAAAACGGCCCTCCGCCACCAACTCTGTAAACATTCCAATCGTCGACCCCTACAAAGGCACGTACAAGTCCTTAACATACCTCTCGTGTTCACAATAGCCGATTCCCGGTACAACCCTGAGAAGTCGACAACAAGGGATGAGACGTGCCATCAACGGCATAATGCGCGTACATAAAACAATACATATTCCGAACGAAGCTGTCAAGAGCAGCTAGATAATACAAAGCACCTTCGTAGACGAATGAGTTATATGCGGAGCTTTATATAAACAGGTGAAAGGTTACAACGTTCACGTTCGCACCGCCACCTGGGGCCCATTGACTCTGGGAGGGGCACGCGCCGTTACGTAAAGAGGCTCGAACCCCCGAAGAAGGCAAAAACATACAACATTACACTGCTAGTGGTTGTTGCTTCCCGCCTGGTGTCGGCGTAAAGTTTGAAGTTTGGGGGAAGTGATTCAGTCTGGGTCGAAGTTGGCTTGTTGATCGTGTTTACGAACTGCGGTGGTGGTTGTGGAAAGGGTGGGTGAGAGAGTGTTTGACAGCGTGACGTCATGCTCCTAGAGATGGTGGTTTGTTGTCCTTATAAGCGAGGCTGGGGGAATAAATGTTCAGCTGAGTTTGAGACCTGTGTCTGTGTTGTCCCCTTTTTTCTCCTCTTTTTTGTCCTACGTCTCGGGTTTTACAATGTTGAAAGTTCACCAGCTCGCTTGCATCTTCTCTGTAATTTCTGTAGTACATGTCGGTGATGTCTAGGGAGAAGAATGTGGTACTTGGGCCTGATGTGTAAAGAAGCTGGAGAGCTGGGAGGAGAGCTGCCTACGCGGAAAGGCTGGTCCAGGGGGACAGCTGCCAGGTGCTTCTGCAGGTAGAGAGCCAGAGGCTTCTGCCAGCATTCATTTTCTGATACGATGCTCCTAAGCGGCATCTCCGGCTTGTGGGTCTTGGCGGCCACCCAGGCCACTCGGGGAGGAACCTGCTGGCGATTCCAGCAGCGGTCGCAGAAGCCGGTGCTGCCATTTTCAAGCCACCACTCAAAGACAGTAAAAGTGGGCATGGCAAAAAGTCTCATCTCCTCCACCCGCACAAAGTCCTGCCAACACTTCTCCCCATCTAGCCTGAAGGGACAACTCAGCCGCCTCACAAATGCCGGATACCCGCGCGACCTGCTGGCCTCCACGCTCAGAAAACTAATAATTGAAAAAGTTCCCGCACGGAAGCCTGCCCGGCAAAGGTACACAACCATCTCCTATTTTTACAATACCGCCCACCGATTAAAAACAGTGGCTAGACGCTTCGACATGGACGTTGCGTTTTCGTGCCCCTTCAAGTTGAGCGCAATGTGCCGCCTGGTAGACTCTCCCCCTCCTCCCAAGATCGGCTGCGCCAAGAGGCACGCGGCCCCCTTTGTTCCCTGCGCGGTCGGACGGGTGTATTCCGTGTCCTTCTCGTGCGGGGCAGAGCACATCGGGCAGACGGGCCGCTGCCTCAATGAACGCCTGAGCGAACAGAAAAGAGAAATAGCGAAAAACAACGAGGACTCCCAACACCCCATGGTCCATCACCTCAAGGTTTGCGCTCCATGTGCCCCTGAGTTCCCGTCCGCGCGTGTTCTAGGGGCCAACAAGAACCGCTACGGGCGCGAGATCATGGAGGCGTACGCCGTACGCCATAAAAGAGGCGCCGAAGAACATTTCGCCGGCCTCGTCGTCGCTGTCGGAGAGAGAGGTGACATTCCTGAGACCGGAGTTGACGACCTTGGCGGGCCGGGCGAGTGGTCCTTGCTCCTGAGAGAGAAATCGGGATGCCTCCCCCCGTTCCTCTCTTTCCCGCTGTCTTTGTGGTGTGCTTTCCCCCAGTTTTTCTTCCGGAGCCTTGTCATGCCCCCCTCCCTCCCCTTCTCCCTCCTTTTAAATTTCCCTCTTCTATAGTGGAGTTCCGAAGGCGAAGCGTCCGGCAATAAATCATTTGTTTGTTGAAAGTTGAAAGATGTGTTGTCCCGTCCTCTGTCTTCACGTATATAACTCGTTCTAAACTTACTTTAAAAGTAAATCGCTACTTTTTACGGTAATTAGTAATTTTCTCAATTACGTTCCATTTGAGTAATGTGTACTCTGTTCAAATTGCTTTTGAGGCGAATACTCAGAAACTTAATTACTTTTTGAGTAACTTGTACATGTCTGTTTATTTCTAGGCCAACTCGTCGGCGTCAGTGGGCACAGGCACTGGAGGAGTGAGCAAAATGGTGGCAGAGGTCGGCCAAGAACAATATTTGTCGACGGGCAATCGATTGAATAGGCCAATCGGTAGTCGGATCACCCTTCGAATGGTAAATCGTCAAAAATTCGAACTCGTTGACACTTGTCTGTGAGGCAATTTAGTTGCCACATTGCACTTATTTTCTCTGTTAAAACACAGGCACATGTTAGACATTTTCATATAAGTAAGTTTCGGGCACCGGATATTTTATTGAAACGCCGTTTCACCAAATTTAGTATCTCCTGATTCGTCGAATTTTGATATGAAATTATAATATAATTTCTATACTTGTCACTTCTTCATTTAGAATTGGTTACATATACTTATAAAATAAAAGTAGGTTTTCGCGAAAATTATGTCGATTAGAGGCTATGCCAACGTAGCCGAACAGTGAAAAAATATTATGATGGTGTTTTGGTTGGGGTTCAGGGAAGACAAAGGCGATTCGTCAAATGCGCACTGGTCACACAGGCCGACTGGTGACAGGATGTTTCGTCGCAGAGGAATTTTTTTCATAGGGTGACTCGTCCATCGGACAGATCGTCACAGCGAGAGTGCAGGGAAGGATATAATCCGTCTCCGATGCCGTGCAGAAGAGAGGAACATAAAAAAGAAAAGAAGCAACTCTATACCGTCATTCAGTCACAACTCACTGCAATACCTGTAACGTAGTGGGAGTTCCGGTCTTCCTTCTTCTGAACGGGACATTTTAGGTGAACTTGGCTGGTTTGATTCGCCAAAGTAACAACAAAGCGGCATATTACAATCGCGCGACCGTCGGAAACACTGCCCAAAATAATTTTATGTGGAGTTTCACGGCTTTCGACTGCGACATGAACACGAGGGTAGAAAAACAAATATTGACAGCACTAAACGTCAAACATTTTTGGCATACTCACACCTGATTTTTCTTCATTATTTGGTGACTCATATGCTTATTTCGGTTGGGCACGCGTACTTCTTACCGGCAATTTTGTTGCGTACGCGAAACTTTTGCGTACGATTCAATAAAATTCTTTATTTTTTGTGTCCAAGTTCAAGCGGTGCGTGTTCTTTTTTGGTCTCTGTCCGAATGATACGAAGTTTAACGCTTTGATTCTGTGAATGAAATTAGTTGGTTAGTGCTATCATCGAAGGCTTACTTCGAACGCTAATTTGATAATAACGTCTCAGTTGCTGCATCGCGGACAAAAATATATATGGTTTTATCACTGTAGCAAAAGATTGTGACAGGATTTGTGCTCTTGTTATGATCATGCATCGTTTTAGTCGACGTTATGGCTACACGGCGTATCGTTTTTGTGTTCTGTTCAGCCCTGCAAACTACACCTAGGAAAAAAAAATGTTTGCACATTGTTTTTTTTTATTTTTTTGTTATGCTGCAGAAAAACATCGCGCCCCGTGTTTTTGAAGGCACGGTAAACGGTGGTGAGGTGGCCAACCCCCATGTCCGCCGGCGTCTCGCTTGACCTCCTCGGAGGAGAGGTTGTTTTTCACTGGTGACTGGTGTATACGTAGAACAACTCCGCGCGTATTGCGTGCTCCATCTCGAAGAGCGCAATCCATAACTCAGCTCTATCTCGCCATTGCTACAAAATGACCAGTGGAATTCGCCACTAGTAAAGGATTTTTCGCACCTTCGCGACTTTTAATTTTGTTACGTTACGGCTTAGTGCCCGTAATGAACGCGCGCTAGGTTTGCCTGCAGAGTTTCGGATCCAGTTGCACAATCTACGAAGATACTCTAATCATAGGTATAGGGTCGACTCTTGTTTCTATGCGACTTTCCGAAAAAGAAAAGTTTAAGTCTGAGTACACCTCAGGGGGTGCATTTTTTTTTATATAATTTTGTGTGAGAGATCAAATGTGTTTTTTTATATATCTTCATCGCGATAAACAAAATTTTATTAAAATTTCGGCAATTGCGGCACTTCCATTCGTGTAATAAATATATAAGATATTTTATCTGAAATTGGACACCGTTACCGGGTGCAGTTTTTCTTTCTACTTACAGCTAGAAACGTGGCGAGAACTACGCATTTGACGGGAGCATGGCATTGTTCAACGGAGGGACGCTCTATAAAAATATGCTAACCCACTTAGTTGAGCGCTTCATCCCACTGACCCCCATTATCTGATAACTGTCACGCATGGTATAGCAAAACGGTGCATAGTCATGCTAAGAAGAAAAAGCGACATTATAAACGAGCGAAATCTGTCAACAATTCAGCCTCGTGGGATGCATATCATGCGTGTGCTAGAACATGCAAAACCGTCATTACTGATGCTAAAACCATGTTTTATACTCACGACCTCCCCAACATTTTAACAAATAAACCCAAAAAGTTCTGGAAAGTGGTCAACCCAGCTCTGTCTCTTCCTTTGCAGTTCATAAACGACCACGGCATCCCACTTTCAGATGAAGATAGCGCTCTTTACCTTAACGATTTCTTCACATCAATCTTTACTAAAGAAGACTTGCTAAACGTTCCCGACTTATGCCCATTATCTCACCCTCAGATGAATTGTATCATAATTGACCACGCAGGCGTATCGAAAGCAATTGAAAACCTTAAGGTCTCCTCGAGCTCTGGAGACGACCAGATTAATTCGAAGGTATTAATAAACAATAAACACATTTCCTCTGTTTTCCTCTGTGACATATTCTCACAATCGCTAACGCTTTCCATAGTTCCACTTGTCTGGAAAATAGCTAACGTAATACCTGTTCACAAAACTGGTGATCGCCAATTAATAAGTAATTACCGCCCCATCTCTCTCACCAGTGTTTCATCTAAGCTCATGGAGCATATACTTTACTCAAATATAATAAACTTTCTTGACTCTCATAACCTTCTTTTTGAACATCAGCACAGATTTCATAAATCTTACTCTTGTGAAACCCAGCTAACCGCCTTCCTTACTGATATTTATTTAAACTTCCATTCGAATATTCAGACCGACGCCATTTTAATTGACTTCTCCAAAGCATTCGACAAACTACCCCACAAACGTCTTTTAACAAAGCTTAACGATATTAATATTCATCCCTCTGTTGTTAAGGGCATTTCTGAATTCCTAATTAACCGTAAGCAATATTCCTCCGTTAACAACGTAAAATCTCCAACCTCTACCGTAACGTCAGGTGTCCCCCAGGGAACCGTACTTGGCCCCCTTCTGTTCCTAATCTATATTAATGATCTCCACCTTAATATCGCTTCTTTTGTGCGCCTTTTCGCCGACGATTGTGTCATTTACCGACCCATTCTTTCATTCCATGATTATCATGCTCTCCAGGAAGGCCTAGAGTCTGTAATTCATTGGTGTGAAAAATGGCAGATGACGTTAAACTATAGTAAATGTAGATCCCTGTCATTTTCCCGCAGTTCGCGTGCCACACCATTTTCGAATTACCTCTCTAACACTCAAGTAATTGCATGCTCATCTTATAAATACCTGGGTGTTCATCTCACCTCTGACCTATCATGGACTACTCACATAACTTCTGTTATTTCGGATACTAACAGTTCTCTCGGATATTTGCGCCGCAACCTCAAACTTGCTACAACCTCCGTAAAACGACTAGCGTATACAACTCTTATAAGATCGAAGTTAGAATATGCCTCTTCTATATCGTCCCCATGGCAGTCCTATCTTGCAAATAATCTAGAATCCATTCAAAACAGAGACCTTAGTTTTATTTATAACTACTTACCATATACCAGCATATCAGGATTACGCCAATCATCTAACCTTCATTTACTTTCCCTTCGCCGCCGAGTATCACGCCTTTCTCTCCTCCATCGAATTTTTTATACAATAGCCACATCAAAGAATCACTGCTATCACCCCACCGTCGTATTTTCCCGCGTCTAGATCACCTACGTAAATTACGTTTTATTCGATCATCAACTGTTTCTCACCAGACTTCCGCACTACCATTGGCCATCGAGGATTGGAATTCACTACCTCATAACATCGTTTCTATTAATAATACTACTAAATTTGTTGAAGCCATTACCCCCTCTTTATTTAACCTACCTAGCTAGCTTACAGTGTTATATTTGTGTTTACTGTTCTATTTGATTTTTTTTTTCTATTGTCCCCCCTTGTATAATGCCTCAAGGAAATAAAAACGAGGAGGGGCAATCGCCGCTGAGCCAGCAGACTGTGCTGGTTTCGGGGAATCAAGCTGCGAGTGTCGTTCAAGTCGGCTGTGGTACTTTTGCGCTGATGAGCCTTGCGTGAGCCACCAACGGCTCACACAAGAGCCACAAACCACGATTTCGCCCCCCCCCCCCCCCCACACACACACACTAAAAAAAGAAAATGTGCACGGCGGCAGTTTAGCGTTGCGTTGAGCGACACCCTGTTCACCGCCGCTCCGTTTAGCCAGCCCCATGGATCCTTCATGTGCGCTTTGCTAGGGTGATGCCACTCCCGGAAACGCCTTATCACACAAGTTCGGAGCAGCCTGGTGGAAATCACGGACGGTGGATTAGCGTTTTCCCCTCGGATGGGGGGACTGGTAGACACAAAGGCCACTTCTCGGCGCACGAGAAAACAATGGAAGGAACAAAAAGGCGGTGGGAGAGGGTCTGGGAAAGAAAAACAAAGAGTAGGCATCACACTGGCCAAGCCCACATGAAGGCACCCTAACCAGCCCCACATGCTGGTCAGCCTCTGCTGGCTCAACGGAGCGGGGCAACCCCACGGAGTGGCAGCGGCGTACTCCAAGGCACACCCTCGATTCCTCGAGACACTCAGTGAAAGTTTACCGCGCTGGGCTGGCTCAGCGATAACCGCCTGCGATCTAAGGTCCTAAATTGCTGCGGTGCGGTGTTTTTGTCAATGTTCTTCGGATCCCTACGGCAGCAGCTAACGCTTCCACGAATTTTCAGAATAGTTTCTTCGATAAACGACGATGACCTTTTCTAAAAGTGAAAATCACTTAAAAAAAATACACTGGCGATAGAAAGACGATTTCTACGGGATAACATGACGGGAAAGAGTTGAGCACGTTTGTTAAACATATTTAGGAGAACCCTGCTGAACAAACTATGCATACAAACCTGAGGAGAACGAGAGGGACGCATTTAACCGCTGGACTATACTCCGTTTCACCTTATGTTGTACCGTAGACAAGGCTAGAAGCGCGAGCTCATAGTGTTGGGAGCTACTCTTAACGCACGAGGGCTTGTGCCGCCGAGATGTGCCCTAGAGCAAGGAGCTCGCGCTTGTAGCCTTTCCTGCGGTACATCATAAGGTGAAACAGAGTATACCAACTGCATTTAATGAAACACTTCATCTTCATCCACAGGCTATTGGCGGCGAGATGTTTTGGTGGCGCCCTCCAATGGTTACCTTTCGTGACGTCATTACCGTGTGAACAACAACTTCGATGGTGTTTGCAGTTAGCACGGTGGAAGCTTGCAATCATTGCGCTCTGAAACCAACACTGCCAACACCGTCAAAATCGAAGTTCTCACATCACTCTTATTTCCGTCGATGGAAAATCCTTTGCTGACGTCATAGTCAGCATTTGGCCAATCGTGGAAGGCCGATCACAGCAGCGCTTTCGATCGCGCACGTCTCCAACAAGGAGTATTCACTGGGCGCCATATTTGTGGGTGATGTCTAGAGCGCATGCTCTGAACGAGCCCACATTAATAGGCTGCTAGGACCAGAAATCTTGAGGGTGCGAAATGCACGTTACAAAAGAACTGTGGAAGCTCGCCATCAGCACGCGCTCAACAGTCGTGCACACAGCTATGGCCGCCAGTGAATACTTCTTATCGGAACAGTCAAAACTTAGCTTGCTTCACTTATTCCTTTTTTTCCTCGTTTTTAAACTAGGGCATCCTGCTCGTCTGTCTTCTTGTGGGCAGTACCTCTACCTCGCAAGAACGTCCTTTCCTTTCTGGTTAAGGTCACAGATGATGAACTGACACACATGTCCCCTTTATCTTCTAAGTTTAAAGCTTCTAAAGCCTCACGTGCCAACCGGTTTCGATGGTGCCCCATGATGGTAACTTTTTCTAAGTTTGCCTTGCACTTGCTGTCGCGGCAATGTAGGGCTAAGTGACCTGCTGCCGTCAAGTTCTTTAAGGGGGATTCAACCGCTATTTATTTGTACCTTTTTCCTCATAGATGGCGCAGAATTTTTCCGCAACAAACAAGTTGCATGTTCGCAGCTGCGCATGCAGGTCGGGCGCTCGAGGTGGGCTCGGGCTACGGGCTGTTCGCCGCCGATCTCGAGCTAGATCTTCTTCGCTCTGCGTCCGCCGCTGCAGGAAGCAGCCAACAGGCGGCGCGAGATACGAGCCAGTACATACGTAGATTACAGTGGCGTACAAAACGTAGAATAAGCTCTGATTTCCGAATGGATTCGAAGTTCCATCCACGTTCGAAATTATCGAAACCACAAGGTGCGGCGTTGCGGCTGCTTGGACCACCACATTTAAAACGCAAACGTTGTTTTGCAAAAAAAAAAAAAAGTTTATTTTTAGAGTTTATTTTAAAGCTAGAAAACAAAAAAGAAATAAAGCGGCAGTTTTGCACTTTCTGTGTCCTATATCGGCCTGCTCTTCGTCTGAATTCTGGTTTGCAAACCCGGTCCCAGGTTGTGTGGAGTAAAGCCCATCTATCCTGGGAAAAGTGGCGCAAATCATTTTTGTGGAAATGCTCGAGACACGTACCGCGCACCACTTCTGGGAAGAACTAGAGCCACTAAATGAGCTGCGCTTAGAGTATCGGCACTCTGTTTCCCAACATTCTTGTGGGCGCCAAAGATTTGGTGCTTGTGCAGAGCTGACGCAAGTGCCGATCGTCATGATTCAAAAGTTCGACTTCCTCAGCATTAGATTCGGTGTTAGGAAGCTCATATAATAATGCTTTGCTATGTCGCGAACTATTTAAACATTTGTGGAGGACGGAAAAGTGTTTCTTGTGATTTCAGATAAATCTCCAGATAACTGGCAACCATGATTTTAAGCCACAATATGAACAAGTGTCGTTACTCTGAAGCGTAGCATATTTAGTGGTACTATATATAGAAGAACAAGGCGTCTGAAATCTAGCTCAGTGCTGCGCTGTTCCGCCATAATCCTCCCTATTGCCACTAAATAAGCTACGCTTCAGGGTAAAGACACTTGTCTATATAGTGACTTAAAATCATGGCTGCCAGTTATATGAAGTTTTATCTGAAATCACAGGAAACGCTTTTACGTCCTCCACAAATGTTTCAATGCTTCGTGACAAAACAAAGCAATATTACATGAGCTTCCTAACACAGAATCAAATGCCGAGGAAGTCGCACTTTTGAATCATGACGATCGGCAGTTGCGTCTACTCTGTACAAGCACCAAGATGGCGGCGCCCACAGCAATATTGGGGAACAGGGTGCCGACCCTAAGCATAGCTCAGAGGTCCACACTTCTGCGCGTCGAGTCAAAAGCAACAAGAAGCAACCGTTTCCCACCCGTGAACTGTACCAAGGAGCTCTCTTTCCATGCAAGTGGCGCGGCTCTACTACTCGTCCACAATCGCGCGCCAAGTGCACAGCAGCTGACAAGATTGGCAACGGGTATGGCAAGAAAGGACACTTTCCGTCTATCTGCCTGTCAGCGAAAAAGAACCACTCACATAAACAAAGCCATGTTGCACTCGAGTTATCCTCGTAAATTCCATAAGTTAAAGGCGCTGCCGGCAAGTGCAGACTAGAGTTCCTGTATAGGCTCCCTACGGGAGCCAGAGTTGCGCAATCGCGTGAGGAGCCGGATCAAGTGCCGTGCACTTGATCCGGCATCGGATCAAGTGCACGGCAACGCGTCTAAAGTGTAAAGCGTCTATAGGCTCCCGTAGGGAGCCTATAGACGCTTTACACACGCGCCAGAATACAGCCGCCATTGCTGACCTTCTCTTGTTTTACCGAGATACCGAGCCACTGAAACTGGTGTGGACGAGCCTCCAGAAAGGCCAATGCTGGGGAGAAAGACAGAATGAAATCTAAGATGGCAATAACCTGGCCTGCTATGGCAATAATGAAGTAAACTGAACGTAATAAGGGGAAACAAAAACTGAAGGTCAGTTATGGCGGCGCCCACGCACAGCTGCTGCAAAGCGTCTATACAGGAACTCTAGTGCAGACTAAATTCATTTCATAAAATTCACGCTTACAAGTACCGCCAACCAGGCACGTAGCCAGGATTTTGTTTCGGGGGGGGGGGGGGGGGGGGCCCGCCCATGAAAAAATGCTGTATGAGGGGGAGGGGGCAGAGGAGGTCCCAGAAAAATGGAAGATTTCGGAGGGGGGGGGGGGGGGGGGGGGCCCGGGCCCCATGGGACCCCCCCCCCCCCCCCCTCTTTTCCTGGCTACGTGCCTGCCGCCAACCATTAATTGTTCAAAAAACGCGCAGGACACGTGCGAGGAGCGGGTGCTCCGCTGCCATTCGCATCCGAGGGCCGCTCATTTCAGTACTGCGCCGACAACTGCTTCCAAGGGCCGCTCGAGACACGGGCCTCGTGCACTGGCGCATTTGACGCCACTTGCAAGACGAACGCAAACATATCGAAGGGCTTTAGTCCAGACCACCGTGGTCCAGACAGATAAAGAGGGATCGGTGGCCAAGGGCAATAAAGAAAAGAAAAAGGATCTTTGGCCGAGTGTGCTATACTTAAGGCTTGTTCACACGATGCATTTTTCTCGCGCATCTAGTGTCGCGAAATGTAGTTTCGCGAAATGGTTGCGCCGTCTGAACGAGTCCGAAAAGGACGCGCGCATCTAAAAGACGTTGCGCGCACACCTCGCTTTTGGAGCGAGCTTTTGCTGAAACTTTGCCGAGTCCTGTCAATCACTCTGAGGGCGCCGCCAATGGCCGCTCAGAAACGCTCTCACGTGGCCTTTGAGGGGGGAGCGAGCTGTTTGAGAAGACCACTTCACTGCCGGTGTTGTAGCCGAGCCAAATCCGAAAAAACCGAAACCACGAACGATGGATACTGCCGGCGCTTCCGCAAGCACGTCAAGGACCACTGAAGGAAAAGTGAGTAGCATATCGGGAAAACAATCCAGCGATGGACGAAGACAATTAGCGGGAGTTGGCGAGATTAGAATAGTGCTCATAGCGTTGTTGTCGCGACGATACCACTGGATAATACCCCTCTTACACGGGCACCCTTAACCGTGGTTAACGCTTTAACTGCTGTTACGTGGCACCACAGTTACCGCACTATACTCTCAGACAGCTATTTCAGAAGAAGTGAAGAGCGCGCGTGCACTGCTTCGATGGGTGCTCAAAATGCTCAAGCGCACGTTCGCCCATAGCTTTGACTGCATAGCCGCAGAATGTTGTCCGCAAGTATTGTGCGCTAACCGTGGCTTAGCCTAACCGCAGTTAAGTGTGCCCATGTAACAGGGGTATAAACTGAAACCAAGTTTGCTTTGTTTACATTCGAACGTGAAATCATTTGCGCTCTCTGAAACAGTGCACAGTAAAATCGGGGCAGACATGGGCGCCGAGAAGTAACCAGATTGGGCACGTAGTGTTTCTATGAATACCATGTGCATTGATAGGAGCTTTGGCAATGATTTGGCTGCGTACGGGCTCGGCGCCGGCACATGTCCTGCACGTACAGGTTGCCGCCTCAATCGGCTTTGCGCACATGCGAGATCGCTCCAAGTATTGAATTGAATTGACTGCATAAAATGCGCAAAGCAGGTCCCCAGATAAATAGCGATCTGATTCGGAGCGCCACATTATGGTCAACACCGAAACCATTTTCGCGAGTCAAAACGTCATCGTTGTTGCACGTGAAGCGGTACGTGTGAACGAGCACATTTCGCGAAACTTGAGTGTCGCGAAACTGTTGCGCGCCTAAAAGATGCATCGTGTGAACAAACCTTTAGAGCAAGGAGCTCGCGCTTGTAGCCTTTCCTGCGGTACATCATAAGGTGAAACAGAGTATTAGCGGCGAGATGTTTCGGTGGCGCCCTCGTTCGGTTACCTTTCGTGACGTCATTACCTTGTGAACAACAAGTTCGATGGTGTTTGTAATGGGCATGGTGGAGGCCTGAAACCATAGCGCTCTCAAAGCAACACTGCCAACACCGTCAAAATTGAAGTTCTTACATTCCTCTTATTTCCGTCGATGAGACATCCTTTGCTGACGTCATAGTCAGCATTCGGCCAATTGTGGTGGGCCGACCATAGCGACACTTTCGATCGCTCACGTCGCCAATAGAGCACACCAGATCGGAGCACGTGAAGCGAAAGCTCGCGCTGTATAACCCAGGAATCCCTGGGTTCAATCCCCACCCCTGCCTGTTTCGATCTGGATGAGCATCGTACCGGCGTGCGGTCGTGTATCACTACTGCGTGGTGCACGTTCAAGACCCCAGGCTACCGGTTGTACTGCACTGGCTAAATTGATCACCTACAGCTGGGAGACAAGTCGCCCGTTGAGGCAGACTATGTTCTAGGCTGTATAAACATACACACACCCCAATTTGTTTCCAGGCAGGTAAGGTAGCACCGCTTCATTCCACCATGACATAGTAAGATCACTATTGAAAGAGGTGTTCATAACGGACAAAAGCATAGTGAACTCCCGAGGTTACTTATGAAGACACTAAAGTTATTTAGAGGTTCATTCGATTTTGCCTAAAAATTAGAAAGGTGAAGAGAAAAAAAAAGAAGAAACGTACGCCTCACCTTAGGTAGAAACGTATTTTCTACCTATTGATGGCCCGTTTGGTTTTCTTAATAATCCGCAAAACGGGAAGTGTTAAATTTACAAAAAAATTGTTTCGCGCGCTAAAACGCTAACGTCAAAATTCAATTTGCATCTCAGTATAAGCACCTGTTTGTTGGTTAAGAAAATATATTGTAATTGTTCAAAATAATAAAGATCATGCATCTATTTTTGTTTTTCATATCTACTAGCCACCAAACAAGGTCTGCAAAGAATGAAAATATCTGAAATAATGTTTCATACAATAAATGTTTTTCGAAATAACTATTTTAGCCTTCTTTGCAACTCATTCAACTATTTTTCTTTTTTTCCAAATACATATTAGTAGCTAGGTGCCTTCATGCGCGCTTTGCTTAGGGTAGAGACATCTGGCCATTTTGTCCCACACTTTTATTTTTATTTTTTTTGTTCAGAAACGCGTGAAAGAGCGTGTCCCGGCACGCGTTTGTAGAGCTGACTGTGCTATTTTACCCGTGAGCGCGTGCTGTCGGTAGGCATCGGGTACTACAAAGGGTGGCATCACCCTAAGCCACGCCCTAAGCAGAAGGACATCGAGGCACCCTACATATTAGGATATCTGTGTTCAACCCTGGTGCTTAGGAGCAACTAGGGTGCCTTCATGTGCGCTTTGCTTAGGGTGGGGACATCTCGCCATTTTGTCCCACACTTTTATCTTTCTTTTTTTGTTCAGAAGCGCGTGCAAGAGCGTGTCCCTGCACGCGTTTGTGGCGCTGACTGTGCTATGGCGACATGTTGTTTTCGTCGATTTCTTTGTATTTTCCCCGTGAGCGCGTGCTGTCGGCATCGGGTACTACAAAGGGTGGCATCACCCTTAACAGAAGGACATTGAGGCACCCTAGGAGCAACGCTTGTAGCGTATGCAAGCGTTTGACCACGCGCGCTAACATAACACAGAGAAAAAATAGAATCAACAAAAGTATCGCCTTCAGAGCCTTATCAGGCCTTTCGCTAGGAGTCTGCTGATGACTAGTTACACTTTTTTGCAACATTCAAAAAGTGCCGACCAACGGTGCCATTAATTGTAATTCTGTTGTGTATGTTTATACAGCGGGAAGTTAGTCCGCTCTGAGGGCATCTGGTGTCTTTGTTGGAGATGAAAGACAGGGCAGTATACCGCTGCTTGTCTAACGACTTTAACTTGCATCACGCAATAGTGATTCATGACAGCACGCCGGTACGATGCTCATCCAGATTGAAACGGGCAGAGAGCGCGAGCTTTCGCTACACGTGCTACCTATCCACGAGCAACGAGATATCGCGGTCGAATTCGAGCTCGAGAGAAAAACAACAACAGCAACAGCAAGAAAATCTCCGGTTTCAGGCATTTAGTACTGGTGTCGCCATCTCGTTTAACAAGTTGTACATGAAATTTACAGGGTGATTTTATTTACACAAATACGTAAGTACAGCAATTTTTTGCTTTCTCGCCATGGTCTTAACATTAAGATTAGAGGCACCCCTAGTACGTACGGCCAAGCGTTTTGTCCCGTTTGTGTTCTAAATAATTGTATTTTCGAAAATGCCTCAAAACGCGCTAAAAACAGTCAAAACGGTTATATTTCTGGATTTTATTAAAATCTCAAGCGCTCTAAAAGAAAAACCCAAGGGCCGTACAACCTTCATTACGTTATCATAAGTAACATTCAAGAGAATGAATACCATCGTACATTTTTGAAACTCAGGTTTGTGTAGCGAAATGTTCCCATTGAGTGACGAGTGGTTGAACTATTGTCATGTTCCCAAGTCCTATTCACACTAAACATCGAAACACCCTTATGGGTGTAAATGGCTTGTCCTATAACTAACACCCTTATGGGTGTAGCAAAACGCCCTAAGAAAAGGGCGTTTTTCCTAACACCCCTAAAGGACGGCGTTATTCCTAACACCCCTAAAGGACGGCGTTATTCCGAACACCCTTAAAATAGGGTGTGATTCCACTGTACACCTTTTTATTAGGGTGTTATGACTGCGCAGTACGCCCTCTAAATTGGGTGTACCACCGCCAGAAAGGAAAATATTAAAAAAAAAAGCCGCGATGACCAACACCCATAAAGTAGGGTGTGATAACCCAAAAGAGTGCACGAAAAAATGACTGCAAAGGAGTCGAAACATGCCTGGTTCACTTTTTATTTTTCGATCAAGATCATACTAGGTTCTACTAAATTCTCTTTAGACGATTGCAAGCAGGCCATCTGGCCGTAGCCATGTCTCTGCTAACTACGTTCACAAAGACGGAACGACCGGAAGTTACTTGGGACGCAAGCGGCAGTTCATGTTTGTAAACAGTAAAATGGTCTATTGAGACGGAGGCAGGACTACTATCAGAAGCATGCTTGCAGAGTACTTACATATAAGGGAGCGATCTCATGTAATCCGTGATAGATGCATAATCCGATTCGAGCAGCACAGAACAATTCGCAAACACAATTTAGGGGATGAAGGCGGTAGGTCACATCCAACGGAAGGCTTGCGGTCACCGATGAGCAGCTGTCTCTCTGTCGTGATAGATGCACAGTCTGATTCGCGCAGCACAAAACAACGCGAACACAATGTCGAGGATGAAGGCGGTTGATCACATTCAACGGAAGTCTCGCGTCCACCGATGCTTTGCCGAAACGCGTTCTACAAACACAGCACAGTAATTCCATAGACTCCGACAAAGTAAACGGCCATTATAAAAAAGTTGGCATGGATGTATTCCGCCGTTCACGACGAAAAACCACGGTCACG